>NIUQ01004343.1:0-14038 GCA_002796945.1 Plectus sambesii
TGCGTGATGCGTCTTCCTGCGTGACTAGTGGGCATCGTCCTACAATCGACGAGATTTGCTCATTTTGAATCTGACATGTTTCATTTCGTATGTTCGAGTGTGGTTTGTTTCTTCTTATCCGTTCGTCTTTCCGCTGCGAAGTACATTTGCATTCATTTTACTTTGATCTGATAAACACTAGATCAATCGCTAACGCGTTTGGCCTTGGGCATGCACTGAACAGTATCTTGGCGTAACTCTGTTGCAGAATATGAACGGTAGGAATTGGGCGTTGCTGAACAACCAAATTTCGATGCCAAGCAACTGGGAGTAATTACCGCGCACTGTTCTCCGTCGCTTATTCTCGCGGCAGTGCTGCGTTAATTTTCTCCAGCAACGATTTCAACCAGCTTTTCCTTGTTCGGTAACTGCGCGTGCAATTTTTGCGTTCGTTATCGAATAAAGCTTAATTATGTTTAAGGCCTTTTTAGGTCGAGAATAGAACATTAGCTTATATTTCTAGTGCGGAATGTATTGCAGCAATCCTTTCTGCCTTCTATAAACTTGGGATTGATCACTTGCAAGAATATTTTGAATTATAATTTTGAATATTATTTGCGAAAAAATCATTCTTTAAATTTATAAGCTAACGAAAAATATAGAATGATGTTCTATTTACACCTCGAACGAAGCTACAAAGTCTGATTGGAGCTCATATAAACATTTTTTGCATTTGCTCACTGCGAAATTAGCCGTTCCATTCCTCAGAGCAAAACTTGCTTAAACGCAAACTTAACAAAAGCATAGCGACTTATGCAGCGATGTTCACATTAATTTAGCTGAAACTATCCTAGGTTGCAAATAATTGGCTGAATCGACAAGTGATTAGGTTTTGCAGTTGGGCTAGGGCGTTATGATCTGTTCATTTCTTATGTCTCGTTTTCCCACGATTTATTATTGATGATGTTCTTTTCCGCGACCGGCTAGGAGTGCTCACAAGTCATCAAAGTTAGTATATCTACGAATCGTGTATTCAATAACAGTTGATAATTAAACATTTCATAAGTAACATCCCATCACATAAGACACCATCATCCTCAACCACACCACGCCACATCGGAAAGACGCGCTTGTTTTAACGGCCTCCTTTGGGACCTTTATAGCCGGGTGGCGGTGGGGGTCGGTAGTATCCGCCACCACAGGGCGGCAGGTTGTTGCACGGCTGGGATTCGACGGGCTCGCCGTCGGGGCAGGAGTAACATCCGTTGCACTTTCTTGTTCTCTTCATCTCACCTTGGCCGCAGGTCGCCGAGCAGCTGCCCCAGTAGCCCCAAGCGGCCCACTCGCAGCATGGCTTATAGCCCGCGCATGGCTGAGTCTGCGCGTCGTCGCCTTCGCAAGAGTCTCCATATTGGCACGTTCTTGTTCGAGTTTGTTCCCCTGGCCCGCAGGTCGTCGAGCAAGGCGCGTACGGAGTCCATTCTGTCCACTCTGGACATGGCTTGTAGCCTGTACACGGCTGAGTCTGCGCCCCATCGCCTTCGCAAGAATCTCCATATTGGCATGTTCTTGTTCGGCTCTGTTCCCCTGGCCCGCAGGACGTCGAGCAAGGCGTGTAAGGGCTCCATTCCGCCCAGACTGGGCACGGCTGATACCCACTGCACGGTTGGGTCTGCGCGTCGTCGCCTTCGCAAGAGTCTCCATATTGACAAGTTCTGGTTCGGGTTTGCTCGCCAGGTCCGCATGATGTTGTGCAAGGCGCGTACGGAGTCCACTCTGTCCACTCTGGACATGGCTTATACCCACTGCACGGTTGAATTTCCTCGCTATCGCCTTCGCACGTGGTACCATATTGACAGGTTCTGGTGCGTGACTGCTCGCCGGGACCGCAAGTGGTCGAGCAGGGAGTATACGGAGTCCATTCGGCCCAGACAGGGCAAGGTTGGTAGCCGGAGCAAGGCTGAGTCTGGGAGCTTTCTCCTTCGCAAGAGGGACCGCCTTCACACGTTCTTGTTCGCGTCTGCTCGCCCGGGCCACACGAAGTTGTACAGGGCGAATATGGTCCCCATTCGGACCACTTTGCAATCTGACACGGTCGCGTCTCCGACTTCGGTCCGCAGCTATAAGCGGTGCACTTTCGCGTGCGTGTCTGCGTCTCTGAAAAGTAGCACAGTTATTACTATAGCCTAACAAATTATGCATATTGTACTGATTGCATCAAGACTGGCATTTACACGCAGACGTTACGTGAATTATTAATAAAAAGTAAATTCGCATAAGTGTAGCCTGAATAAATGCAGGAACCGACAAAGTGCAGCTGTTTTTTGACTACTATTTCGCATACTTAGCATGCTCAACGAACCCGCATAAGTGCAGGAACCGGAATCAGGCTATTGTAAAGGATTCAATTGTATGTTCTCTGTGAAAAATGAATACGTTACTTTGTGAAGCTTCCACATCTCTCATTGATTTGATTAGAGCGATGAGCTCATTTCATCGTACACATAGTGCACTTTAATTTCAGTTTACGATCTCAAAATTTTCAAAAAGGTGGCGTTTTTTTACTAACTTTGATATCCGTAGCCAGTGCAGGGCCCCCATTCCGTCCAAGGGCCAGTACCGTAAGCCAGTCCATCAGCGGATGGCGGGGCATCGTGAAGGCGCAGCAGTTCTGAAAACCAGAGTAATAACATTTCATAGTTGTCGCTACAAACTCGTTCGGCGCCTTTATACCGTCATCAACGAGAGCAGGTTTTTCGATTGGCTCTTCGGCAAGTGGTTGACCTCCCTCGTTAGCGTCCTGCTGGCAGTCGTCGAGCAATTCCGTCACCGTGACAATATCGCCCCGATGTCTCGGCCGATCTTTGACTAGCATCACGTTGGGGCCTGACTGCGAGTTGGCATCGTACAGCTGACAAACACGCTTTTCGATATTAGCAGAGTAGAAATGCTCCGCCGCCTTGCAGAGAGGCTGCTCCGCGCACTGCGCCACGCAGTCATCTACCGTATCAGCCGGAGTTCGGCTTTGTGGCTTGAGTCCTTTCAGACGATGGTAGCGAGTCGTGCGCACGCATGGACTTTGGGCAGCGGCTAAAACAATAGCATTTGCAATAATTTATCTGGGATCGTCATATCATTATTTGAGAAAAAAGTTACTAACATGAACGTTTTCGTCCAGAGAAAGCGCTGTCTTTGGTGTTATGTGAGAATAGTTTTTCACTTTCAATTCATCATCGATCAAACACCTACACATGAACACGTCATCGGTTCGGCGAGCGCCCGATATGTGGGCGGTGCGTTTGCGGATCTGTTATCGAAATAGGTGCACATGCAAACTTCTCAGGTAAGTAATATGCACTAAGTGTAATCAGCGAATTTAGTATGCGGTGCAATTCCTAATATCGCATAATGCTATCTTAAATTGCTGTCTATAATACGTAAAATGCGCTTTCTAGCGGAGACACTAAAACAATCGATTACCCCATTAAGAATATCCCGACTATTAATATTTGACCATAATCACTTACCAAGTAGCGGGAGCAGCACAAGTAAGCAAGCAAAAGCCTTCATGCCAACAGTCGACTAAAGCAAAAATTTGGGCAAAAAAAGTAGGCAGTTTTCTACTGCCACTAGTACAGCAAGTGAGACGGCGGTCCTTTAAAAGCCTTCGAGTGTCAATAAACTGAATACCAAACAGGTATCTTCTGCGTCGAACAATAAAGAAAGGACGGTCGAAGGTGGAAGTTGGATACGGGCGCGTGGGCGAGGGCGGATCTTAAGTGGCGGCGGCAATTTGCTGTCATCAGCTCGTCTCACAATGTTGCGCACGACGCCTTTCGACCAGTTTTGTCGCCTCCTACAGACCTTTTTATTTTCGCCATCGTCCTCGCCGTCTTGAGGATTGGGGCAGTGACTGATCGACAATCGGAAGACGCACTCTCCCTTTCAAAAATGATCATCTCTCTATTCGCTTGTTGAGTCATCCTTATTGTGTGATTGCGCGCAGTTCGTCGAACTTGCAAAGTAGTCCTTCGTGCTACTACCACCCTTTCGACCTACAACCGACCTCATGTCATTCTACTACTCGACCATCCTGTGAACAACCGCGACAGGAGTCTTCTATTTTGGTCCGTTCCATTTATTCACGGTCATGCCCTCTACATTAGATCATGGCACGTGGTGTGTACATTTTAAAGATGGTTCGACGAACCTATTCATAATTTGAATTGTTGATTTCCTTGACTCCATAGTACAGCAACCAACAAGATCAACTATAACATGACAGTTGTGGTGTTGTCGACCGTGCCAGAAAAAGCAAAGATGGAGGAGAAAAAAACAAGGCGCTTTGTTGATGTCCACATGCATGATAGACCAGCAATTAAGCTACTTTTACCCGTCACTGTTAGTATTAATCACCCTTTTAGGCCCGTAATCACGATGCAAAAATAACACAAATATGAGTTGTATAAAAACAAAAACGCAGTATCACAGTAACGAGAATGCAATTAAAATCATAATCACGTCTACAACCATCAACTACAAAAACTTCAATCACATGTTGCACTCAAGCACGAGTAGCCAATCGCTGCGAAAAAATAAAACACATAACCACCTGCCTAACAACTGCGGGAATCCCTTGGTCTAACGCTTAGATTTAGGACTAAGTTTAGACTTTGGCTTTGGTTGGCGAAAACATCCTAGCCGATGACTAAGGTTAGGAGCCCGTTCATTGAAAGGCCAAAATAATGTAAAATCAAAACTCAATCGAACCAAAGCACATTTCATTTTACTTTCATAGAACAAGCCTCTCTGACCTTAGGCTCTAACTAGGAGACTTTCGTCAACCAAAGCCTAAGCCTAAGACCAGAAGGGAATATCTGCCGCCGGCGGGAAGGAAGATGAGAAGAGTTGATCTGTTGGACGGGTCAGTGGCTAGTCGCGGTCGATCATTGAATGTTGAGAACAATCTTGCCCATGGTCAGATTGTCTTCCATGCGACGGTGCGCTTTGCCGATATCAGCGAGATCGAATTTTGAATCGATTACGGGTTTGAGCTCGCCGGTAGCGAAGTGCGGCAAGGCCTTTGCTGAGAATTCCTCGATCAACTTCGCCTTGTACTAAAGACGAATCATAGTTTTATGAGATTGTCAAAGAATGTAATGGGTTCTTTGATATGCAAAGCGTTCCCGCAAGAATCATCGTTCACGAGCACTTTCGGTAACAGCAAAAAGTTCCCCAGCTCCATTCTCCCTTTCAATTACGTTAATAAGATGCGAGTGTTTGTTTCAGTTAGATAGGGGATGCCTAAGGTTTGCGGAAAAACACAGAGCGCCCGCAATGATGAATCTGATCAGGTGCAGCCTTATTTTGTCGTTGGAATATTGAATGCGAATCCCCTGACATATTTTGGCATTCTAAGAACACGAAAGCGATTTCATCAACAGACACTTTCTCTACTACTTGTTCAATCGATCGCCTTATAACGACTTATCGATACTCCTGTAAATCATTGGTCCCAAAATCACTCAGCGCAATAATTTACCATACATTCACACTTGTTCGCATCGAAAAGGCTGATTATGGGACCCTGTTCTACACTAGTGCGGTTTTGAAGTCAATAAACGTACAATGCAGTCGCTTAAAGACGATCATTTACCTCATTGCAACGCGCGCGCAGCGTCGTTCCTTGAAGACGAATGCGCTTTTGGAGAATTTTGGACAGAAGGTTGCCGGAGATATCGGCGCCGCCCATCAAGCCGTACAAAATCCATCGGCCATCCACCGTCAGCGCGTCGGCGTTCTTCTCCCAGTAGCTCGCGCCTACGCAATCCAGTACCACATTCACACCCTTGCCTGAAACAGGAAACTTTAACGATACAGTGGAATTCATAATCGGGCTAAAGGGCGACCGGTACGAGAGAGATCCTAAAGCAATTCTCGCCTGATTACAACGTTTGAATTCAAATAGCACCGTACCGCATTGTTATGGCCACAAACTCTTACGTAAAACAGTTCAAATCACGCGCCTCCGATTACGGTAGCCTTCGCGTACCGGTCGCCCTTTAGCGCGATTATGGAATTCATTTACAACGGTTTCGGTTATACCGGTATCACACTTATACCGGTAATTTTTGTCGGTCCCAAAGTGCATCTCCCCATACAAATAAGTTCGCTTATACCGGTAATTTTGATAGGTCCCTCAAATACCGGTATACATGAATTCCACTGTAGTCGTACATAATGCAATGATTAAGTATAGCCAATAAGTAGGACTTCAGCTAAAGTGCGCGATATGAACCAATCCAAGAGCAAAATTACCATCAGTAACGTGACGCACGTTGACGAGCCAGTCGTCCGTTTTGTAGTTGAAGACGTGCTGTGCGCCCCAGGAGCGAACGAATTCGGCCTTCTCCTCCGACCCGACGGTTGCGATGGCCGTCGCTCCGAACACTTTTGTCACCAACTGAATCGCCGCAGTTCCAACGCCACTTGCGCCTGCGTGTATCAAGACCTTATCCCCTGGCTTCGTTTCTGCTGAAATTATAAACAAACTTTTGTACTATTACTAATATTACAATTACGCATTTAATTATTTATTAAATACAATTTGAAATATTAAAGATATCATTAAATGAACTTTATTCGGTATTAATTAAACGAGCTTGGTCCAAGTCAATTGCTTTAGCAGCCAGCGCGCGTTGTTCCACTTGACATGAACGATTATAATAGAACCGGCTTCAGCAGTTAGAGTGAAAGTCGTTTATACCGGTACTAGAGTATCAACACATTTTTATCATTGTAAGCGAAATACCGGTATAAGCAAACTTCCTTGTATGGGAAGATACGCTCTGTAACCGGACAAACTTGACCATTATAAACGAAATATCGGTATAAGCGAATTTTTACTGTATGTGATTATTTTACAAATTGGCCCGAAGAAGAACGATAACAACAAAAGCAAGACGCACCGATAGTAAGTAGTTGAAAAGCGGTTAGCCAAGCCTCAGGAATGGCGGCGGCATCGTGCAAGGACAAATTTTCAGGAATGGCCATCATATGTTGTATGGGGACGACGACATACTGCGCATTGCCGCCACCCGACAGCAATGCCATCACGCGCGTGCCCGGACGCCAATTGCCGGGCGCCGTTGGATCCACCGCTTCTATCGTTCCCGCTGCCTCCAAGCCGAGTATTGTCGACGTTCCAGCGGGAACAGGGTACTTTCCTCGGCGCTTAAAATATACGAAGTGAACTTATAGGGAACATTTTTCACTCAGTAAGCGCAAAACAGTCTTTCCTGAGACTTTCCTTGAGGCACTGCGTGCTAAAGATAGGCTAAATTTGACGCACTACGGTATTTGGTCTCGACGCTCGTTACTAATCGAAAATTTTCCCCTATAATTACCTTATTAAATCGAACAGAGAGCCTTAGAGACTAATGTTTCAGAAACATTGTGTTACTCTCATAGGAAATTTTTCGTCATAATTCGTTCCTTTTGCCTTCAAGTTCGTATCCCTTGCATTCAATTCCGTCAAACTAATGTTCTAATCGAGTGCAGATATGATGGCATTGAATGTAATGTTGATGAATTTTGAATGCAAAGATGATGAATTAAGATGAAAGACCCTGCATCATAATATATCGCAAACTTATATGATATGTATGTAAAAGTTGAATTAAAGTAGGGTATTAACTGACGAAATAGAACAGAATGATGCAGGCTTTGTACCAAAATGTTACCTGCAGAGTATCAGCTCGATTGACTGCCGAAGCGGAGACCTTAATCAGAACGTGATCCGGTGTGAGCACTGGAACCGGCACCGTCGCCACTCCCATTGCTTCTGGCTCGCAGCCCGATTCGAACGACGCCGCCAACATCTTTCGATCGTGCTATATTAAATTATATTTGTTTCAATTCAATCAACATTTCGCCAAGTAGTAGTAAAGTGATCAATAACACCTACGGCATTGCTGTTCTGAGAAATAAAGCAACGAAAGGCAAGATTTAGTCATCGTCAAGCGTGATCTAGCATTCTAGTGACGATTCTTTAAGTTTTTAAATATAACGTAAACGCAACAAAAAAAATATCAATTTCATGTATTGTATACAAAATTTGACAAAGGAGTGCTTGATTCGGTCGCTTTACAGGTCAAAAGCTGTACTCAATCTGGCACGAAATCCTGTTCTTCGTTCGTGATGTGAGCGGTGAGAAAACGCATCTTTAGCCTTATACTTTCACTGGAAAACAGCCGTTTGAACTCGGCAGCAAACTGATGGCAACATTGCTACAAAGCGGATACTTCATGGTCGATCAAAAAGTGCGCCGCAAAATATATGGATACGACCTAGACCGTTAAGCATCGTTTTAAGTAGTTATCGATCGTCAATGATGTTCCTATTAAGACCGTCGTCTTTGAGCATCTTCCGCATGTAATTGCAAACAACTGTACTGGAGTAATAGGCCTGACAATCGACACACCGCCTCTTTTGCGTCTCGCGGACATTCTTGCGGCGCTCGCTCTCAATTAACTTTATACCTCGCTGAAGCACGGTACACGACAGGTATTCCGCTCGGGAACAATACAATTTAAAGCATTTTAAACGAAGTGGGGATGAAATGAAAGTAAAGGGACGAACAGAGTCAACGTGCGAAGTCCGAAATCGACAGTGCATTTACCAAGAATAACTTAACGTCCATTGAGTTATTCTTGATTATTGCACTAACAATTTGGGACTTCGCACGTTGACTCTGTTCGGCCCATAATACAACTTTTGCACGTAAAAACAGCCCGACAGGACGAACTATAAATACAATGTGCATATCACGTAAACAATCACGATAGCATACACACGAGTACAGAGAATGGCCATAAAATGAAAATAGCAACATTTAAGCAAATATTCGAAATTTAGTGAGTTCAGGAATCGTGAATGAGAAATTTGTTGCAGTAAAATCAATAATTAAGCTCCAATAAACTGCATCACAATTTAATGATTTTAAGTGTCATAAATTCGAGTTCGAGTGAATGTAATAAATACATTAGTTTGCGTGTCTTGGACAAATTTCTTACATTTTATCAGTACAAATAGTGCGCGTTTTAGGTCTCTGTTGAAGCTGAGACAACTGACAGAAGTAACCGAACAGTTTATTATCATTCCGAGAGCAACAAACGCGTACCACTCAGGGTGAGCAGCTGGAATGATTTTTGGATAGACTATAAAGCTGATCCAAGTAAAAGTTGAACAAATAGAAATGGCGGTGAACTGAAGCACGAAAGCGTATTCTTGCACTCTGCGCTTGTTCTGCTCCGAATCAGACAGCGCTGAAGTTACTTTTTTTCTTTCCTGACGAACTTTGATGAAAATCTAGAACATGCAAATAGCCCAATCCCTTTAGAACAAGAGTGACTTTCAACTATATTTTATGCATGTATTACGTCTTATCATATAGTTATAAAGATTATATTTTATCTTTGTGTAAAGTAACCGACTTCACATTTCAGAGCAATATCTCTCAAACTGGCCTCTTATACGGAAAGCTAGATAATTAAATGACACATTTTGCCACCAACCGAACTTTATTCATAATTCATACTCATAACTTGTAACTTTATTCATAGTTATTTGGAAAATAATTTTAGCAGTCTTCTATCATTTATTAAATAGTTTTTAACTACATAATTACACAATTTTTGTAGGATGGAACAAACTCCAATATTTTTTCAACAAGCACAATTTTAAATGGCTGCATTATGCGTAAAACAAATTTTATGAGTTTTATCTGGACTGTTTGATTGCTAGTAAATTTAATCAGAGAAGAAATGCACTCTTTATTATTCCAATTTCAATTGTCAGCTATGACTAAAGTCATGACTCATGACTAAAGTGCCTGCTTCTGAAATAATTGAATTAAAAATTATAAGACACAACTCATGGTTTTATTTTATAAATTTTTGATCATCAAATATATATTTTATGATCTTTTTTCAAGAGGAAATTTAATAAATTTTTCAGGCATAGATAAACTTACAGTTAAATAACATATAAAGGCTATCAAGCTGGCACCGATGCTAGCTGGTTTTTCTATGAGTAAGTCGGAGTAGTTTGTCGAGTTCACTCCTTTACTAAAGTGTAGACTGAACGTTCGATAATAGAGCACTAGCCTAAAAAAGGATTTAATATATTCATAGAATATTAATGGTTTATTATAAGAATTTTGGAACCAAAAAGTTGCCCTTGGCTGCAAAATTCGCATTGTTGTTTAAGAGAAACTTTTGATAGATAAAAAAATTAAATTCATCTCAACTTACTGACAGCAAGGCATGAGGTACTGTGCTGTAACCGCCAGAACGATGCCCAAAGGCCAAGTGACGATGCAAATTTTCATCGCTCTGCCTCTTTCGAAAAAGCGAGAAAATTTCGGATAGCAAACATGAACCAGTCTGCAATATTTTCAGAGCTGAACTGAGATCATAATTATTAGAAGCATACATGAAAAAACTGTAGTCCAGTATTTTAGAGGGAGATTACATTAATTGTCCCACAGTGCTACTATTTCTTGACATAAGATATAGTTTAAATATGAGCACAGTAAGAGAATAGGGGTGAACTAATCTAGATCATGATTTTTAGGAATTTCGTAGGGCTATAATTGCAGCTGCAATCGCCGTACAAGAGCAGCGAGTGAGCTATCTTTCTGGAAACATCAGCATTGGTCAGTATGTGCTCAAATTGCAATCGCAGTAAATCTGTAAAATACGAATTTGTACAAACAAATTGAATCCAAATGATTGCATATCTTGTAGGTACAGTTTACTGACTGTTGTTTACTACCAGAGATTTCTCGTTTCAAGAGAGAGATTCTCTGCTATATTGTATCATTATAGCAACGCGCTTAGATGAGAACGTCTTTAACATGACTGCAATGAGAGATCATCCTATTTTATGAACATTGTTGCGAGAGTGCGTCGAATTCCGCTCGATACTTGAAAAATTTCTGAATTATCACTCATGGCTTGCTGTTTACGATTACTATAAATCCGTCTGACGGTTATTACTGTTAATACACAGCGACATTAGTCTCTGATTTTTGATATTCATTTCGATACGTCAACGAATCTGATTAGCTTTAATCTTAATCCTCTCATCTCTGACTCAATTATTTTTTCTCACTATTAAAAGTTTATTAGCACAATATCTAATTCTGCACGTTGGCGTGAGCGACTAAATAGAGCCTTCGAAGGCTTGAATGGTTCAAAATGCCTTGAGAAGAAAATAAGTATTCGAAAGAGAGTTCTTTTCACAAATCGTGCTACAGGGGGGCGTCAGCAAGTTCCAGAGAGGGGTTCAAACTCCACATTCATGTGTCAATTATATAATGCTTACCTATACTCAGGTAATCGATTTGGGGACCATTTTAAGTAAAGACCACCACCATTTAGCGGCAGTGATTCGCAGTGACTCTTATTAAAGTCAATAAAGGCTCACCCGTATAAAGTTTTAAAGTTTATGGAACCTTCCGGATCCTCATTGCCTATGTAGCAAACTCCTCTGAAGGGGAGAGGGGACGCCCCCCTTTTCTCCCATGCTCGCCTCAGTATGGTACACAAAAAACTCAAAATTATTTACCGACTGCAAGCGAGGGATGCAAGCATCACTTGAGACACATACAGCGTCACTGACATAATACTACCCAATATTGTGTCCAACCCAGCAAGTATCACATCCTGAAATACGTTCCAGATTTTTGTGCGCTTGTTTGCTCTTATCTTATTTTTTCTAATCAAATTGGGAAATGATTTTGCCAGTTAAATTAACCTGTATAATTGCAGCCGGCGTCAAGTAGAAGAGGAGCAAAGAAAGGTGTGTAGTATCGCTAAGAAGTAGATTGAACAGTAGCGGGTAAGTAGCGTTGCTGTTGGCGGCCAAAAACCTTCCCTTGACTATTACCGCCATGACCAAAATATTCAGCAAGAAGCCACTCATTGCAAAGGCGCCAAGGGCGGATCCAATCGTAATCGAAGCAACGCTCGTCATAATTTTTTGCCACTGCAATAGCCGTACGAACGCATGAAGAGGCGATAAAAGAGCTAATCTCTCTCGGCTGCGCAATGCTTCAGAATTTCGCTCGTTTGACACTTTTTTGTCGAAAAGGATGTTTTACAAATGTCCAACGCTTACAACTTTTGTACATTTTTACTGCGCGCGAGTGCGAACGCCTAATTGAAATTAGCGCACAAGTACGTGCATGTTGGGGTACAGAAGACGCGTGTTAGAGAAGAAAACGTGTACCAACGAAAGTACCAACAAAAAACTGAGTACGCATCGCAATTTTTCCCGCTGACCGACGACGCACGATGCGACGCGTGGGGAAGAGAAAATTGACGGCATTGAGCGCTCGAAGTAATGTGAGAAAGCTCACTTCAATAATAAGAAGAGCGGTGATCAGATGCGTCGAAACAAAATTAAGTTACATAATCGTCACGAAAGCAATCATGGCGTACAATACCGCCTCTTCAATAGAAGCTGCGAGCAGACGCATGAGCCGCAGCTTGTCGACTTAATCATAATTCCCAGTTCATCCTAAGGACACCCACGCAAAGACACATCATCGATCTTCCATGGCCAGAAGTATTCTTTACTACTTCTCGATTATTCTCGAAATATTACATGAATACTTTAATAAGCATTCGAACGTTCAATTTCGTGTCTTAAAGCTTTCAAACATGAAGTTTTGCGCATAGAGTTCACTTTTTGCTTAATTGGCTGGATTTAAATAGAGGATATATAGTGGGAGTTGAAACGAATTTGTAAGAGAATGCTGATATGCAGCAATGAAAGTTCCTTGTCAAAAATATCAACAACGTCTGAAATTTTTGATGCTCAAGACAGAAGGAACAGGCGATTTGAGTGTTTTCTACTAATTTTGAGCAGTTGACAAATGATTTCGATAATGCGAGATACCAGTAGCAATCAGGAAATATTTGATGACGCAAATGTAACCGATTCGTTGAAACATTGTTAGGATTATTTAGTTTCGACATGTGCCGGTTATGTCGTCTCTAGCACAGTAGGATGTAAGCATTTTATCGTATACGCGAGCATCCCATGCTGTGTTAAAAAAATTTGCCCGCCCAAACGCAGGATACAGGCCCGCCCGGACATACAGGATGCCGCAAAAACTTTTACACAGCGCTCAACTTCTTTTTTTCATTGTTAATCGTCCGGATAAAGCGTGAGACAGCGGAGGGATTGAGTGTACCCAAACTCTTTTGCATTATCGAGCGCTTCAAACAAATTGAATATTGCGTGCTGCGCATATCGTCAGGCTGTGAGAGTGAGTGCGTTTTGTCCGCTTCCCCTGCCACAGTTCAACGATCGCTTCAACGTCAACAAGTCAAGCAAGCATAGTTTTCCGTGAAGCTAAATTTGGCCAGTCAAACTTATTTGTATGGGTCAGACCTTTTTTGGTCTGATGAATTTATTTGGTATATTTTACAGTACGGCGTCACATGCATTTTCTTTTACTACTGCAGGCGAAAATTGGGTTTATTTCGAGAGCGATATGCAGGAATGTATAAATCGTACCAAAAGTAATAACAATGTAGCTAAACGCGATGATATGCAAACAGTAAACTCTTGTTTCGAAATTTCAGGGGAAGCGAGATGCAAAAGTCTCTGGATGAGTCTGCTCCTGCGATGCACATCATTTGTATTGCTAGATAACACTTCAACGGGACTTGGGTGCCGTCACAGGACTACTTTGCTTGAATTTTTAGAGCAACCCGAAATAAAGTAAACTTGATTGCAGAGAAATAAATAATGGGCATAACTAACAATTGTATAGTATTCCTGCGACTCAACGTCATTTTATGAATTATAATGCTTCATTAGAAAAAATAATTTAAAAGCAAGGAAACAGTAGAACACTGAAATAGCAATGAGGCATCGTTTTAGGGCGCATTTAACGTTAACGACCCAAAATGAACAGAGTTCAAAGCGTGAGAAACTGATGTTCTGGCGATGATGGCATTTCTGACCTTTGTAACGAGATAGT
>NIUQ01004344.1:0-14066 GCA_002796945.1 Plectus sambesii
GCTCTAACCATAGTTGGCAGCGTTGAAGATGCAGCGAAGATCACTTTTAATTCGTTGAAACGTCGCCTTTCTTCGGAGAGAGGGGGGCGGGGATTAAGGTGATAGATCGATAGAGGCAAGCAAGCTAGCGAGAAGATGAGAGATAAAGACAAAAGACAAAAGAGAGCGAGAGAGAAAGAGAGCAAGAGAAGACAGAGAGCGCGCGAGTGAGGAGCAGACGACAATGAATTGAAACTAAACGGAAGTGCGCCGCGATGCATGCACCCCACGTCATTGTCTCCGAAATTTGCATAATTCATCATGCCTCGTGTGTCGCGTGTCGTGCGTTCCGTTATCATAAATCGATTACGATGATAGCGATGAACTTATGGCCTACCGTACCATTTACAATACATATTGTCCTCTTCGTTTGGAGATGTGATGCCTCTAAGCGATTTTGCTCTAATGCCACCGAAATTGTTCGATTAATTTTTTGCGGTTCCTGTCTCAATAAGCCGATTAATCGAGCGGAAATTAATGCCAAAAGGTGCTAAGCTATCAAAACTAACGTTCCTCGCTACTTAATTGGCTCAACTCTCGAAAAGAAAAAAAAAATCAAGAGAAATCGTGAAAAGTGCGATTTTCGAAACGAAATTCCCTGCGAATGAGCGTGATAAGTAAAAAACTGATGCTTCCATTCGAATCACCGACCCAAATTACCCCCGAGTCGATCATTTCTAGCGCCTACAGACTGCTGCTTCCATGCGAAACATGCTGCGTCTTGTGCTCACGCCTCAGATCTGCTCGGATCAAAAGACAATTGCGTACGCTTCGCGTACGCAATAATTACCATCTGAACAGCATTAAAGTTCTGTCTCTTGTCCGATAATGTTAGATTTATCTGCGTGCTATCGTAGGCCCATATCGATCCTATGATCGAACATATTTGTGTGTCGAAGGGAAAAGCAGTAATATCCATGTCGCATCTGAGAGTCACATAATAGGTTTGATCCAGAAACACCAGTCCATTGCTCTCAATCCGAACGTAAAGTACATTATCAGAAATGATTGGCTCGCTGTCCAGTCTGAAATACTTCTTCAAGAGACACGATATTTGATATTCGTTTATAAAATTTTCAATCTACAGTGAACATTTTCCTTTTTAAATCGCGCAGTTTTCACACTAGGTTTACCACATCCTGATTAACATAAATGTAATAGTATTCCGTTATTTTCGGGAAAAGTTGAATTACTCAGGATTGACTGTCTCACTTATATTCCCAGATGTCGTTTTGCAAGTGAAGTCGGGTTATATGAAAAAAACAGGCGTACTGAATTTAATATGTAGTGGATTTAATGGAAAATTAAAATAATAATTGTTCATGTTTGAACTGAATGCAAATCTGATAAAAGAAAGATGCATTAAAAGAGGGCGGAAGCTATAGGGCAGATAGTGGAGAAAGTATGTCGAGTTATCGAAATTCTTCCCTCCCTCAGTATTTCATTAATTATTATAAATCATTGCAAAATCCTGTTAGTGTTCCCTTGTCCTTCAAGCTTCCCTAGCGATTCGGCTTCAGTGCACTTCCAGCTAAACGATTCTCTCTACGCGCCCAGGACTATGTTTTACAGTAAAAAGATCGAGGTGACAAATTAGAGATGAAAAACTGCGGACATAAGTTCACGTGGGTTGTATACCTTCGTAGTATAAAACACCAAGCATAGTTAATGGACGGCAACAACATTCTCTTCGCCAGTTCCTGATTAAAGGTATCCAACCAACTATATCGCCTTAAAGCTAGCATTCTTTTACTACCGAAGAAGCTGCACTAAGAGAACAAACGTTATTGATTAATCATAAGCAGAATATAAGTTCGACTGAGACGCGCTATCAACAGTTGAAAATTTACAATAATAGTGACTTACAGGTTGATAATAATGTAATCTGGTTGCCAAATTTCGCTTGCTGGTATGAAAAGAGAAGTACAGTTATCAAAATTGGTTGGGTTCCATTGAAGATATTCGTCCTGCCATATTAACACCGTCCATACGACGAGGTCGATCGATTCTTCCTGTTCATTCTAAATTAAGCGATATTAAAGATGGAGAACAATGTGTATACGATTACTTTATATATGAGAAAGAATCAACATTTGCTACTGCTGCATAGAGTGTGGGGAAAGTCGGTTGGGAACTCGTCGGTTTTCTCATTGCTCGTCCTTCGTGTTTCGAAGGTTATCATGAATTTGCACAAGCTTTGTTTCAATTTTCAAGGTTTCCGACAGCCGTCCTAGTGGTTCGACTATAATCCCCTTCTCCCTACTTGTTACAGTTCTAATCTAACAACAATTACGTCGTTAAACTGTCAGTCGTATGAAAGGGCTTTGCACTTTGGGTTGATCGAAATTCAAGTCGCTCCTCCCCACAATCTGATGATGGGTGATGATTAAAACTGAATAGTAGAATCTAGCTTGCTCTTAAATATTCCATTTTCAGGAATATTGAAAAGTTAGGTTTTCGTACTTATGACTACTTTGTGAAGTATAAATGGCTACTTAGAGTTGAATATTATTCTCCTGACTTACAACTGAAACAATGCTATAAATAGCGGTGTTAGATTTGAGAAATGTTGTGCTTGATTGGTTTTTGACGGGTCGAAGCAGTTTATTGTAGTCCTTGAACAACGCCTGGTGCAGTGCAAGCTCCGAACAAGTACAAGTAAGATGAATCATGCCTGAAATATCAGTATTCCCCTACATTTCTTTTCTTGTTACAAACTTTGGTCTTATTGCCGCAATCGAATCTTCTGCCTAGTCGGTAGGAGCCGCTATGAATCAAATCGTTAATACTTGACATAAGTAATGGATTCACTTCGTTTACGAAACTAAAAGGATTGCTGAATGAAGGATGAGAATTTTAATAAAGATTTATTAACGAACGGTTACCCACCAAGGCATAAGTTGAAGATCATATGATTCCGTTTCAGAAGAACATTTTCCAAAGAGAGCAGGACGAATTCCCAATTCAACGTAGCCGTTTTCAACATTGATAAATAATCATAAAATATTTGATCCTACTTACCGCTGATCATTAGACAAATAAGCATCCAGCTGTCGCACCGAAGCATGTTCCAAGCGCTGTGATTTATTTCCCGAAACTGTAGTGAAGGTGACTGCTCTAAGTTGACTTCTGGGAAGCGCGATCACGTCACATCAGCACTACCAACTTCAGCACTCCTCAAGCTCTCTAATTGTAGCTCTGAAAAAAATAAGAGAAAATGTTGTTTTGTAGCCTAATTAAAATATTTTTTGACATAATTAGTTACAACTGTGTTGAGAAATTGTGACTTAAATATGACTCTATGAGAGACCTTTCTTGTCTGATGATAAGCGCTGCTGACTCCACTTTATGGAAAAAAGGAACAGGACGTTTTATAGCACACCTATTTCTCATTTTGCAAATTATTAATTTACTTAATAGGTGACCATTCTGTGTATTCTTCTTCACTTGTCATTTTCCAGATGTGCTAAATTCTGAAAAGCACACTGACACATCAAGAGAAGTTGAGCAAATATTGAGACAATGTAAATGCCATTGGGTGATCGTTAGGTAAATGAATTGTACTGAACTTACCGATGGAAGTACATTGCTGACGCGACTTCTGCTAATATTTTGCAGTGTAGTTATTACGGTAAATTGCGTGCTGGATATATCTTTTCTCTCTGTTTATAATGCATTCTATCCGGAAGCAATAATTTAAATCCCTTAAGGATATTTATGAATCTGAGAAATCTCAACTGTGTTTTACAATTTCTCTAGTGTCGGTTAAAAGTCATGTATGTCTTTTAAAAGATATATAACGATCAGAACTAATTCCACATACGTTTTATTCCGACACGATTAATTCGGGTGTGAGAAGCTTGCGATTGCGATCGTGCACAGTAGTGACCCTAATTGTGTACGAGTGCGACTAACGAGAACAAGAGGAAAACCAATAGTATTGGCGAACACAACAAGAAGGGGCATATCGTGTCTATTGAGTCTTGGTTAATGCACCAGTTGACCCCAATCTTTTCGGCCTAATAATCAAATTCAATCTGAAAGTAACCTTCAAATATCAAATAAAAGAAACCGACGCGACAACCTTAGGTGTGGCATGCTGGCGATTGCAATCGTGCACAGTACTGGATTCAATCGGTTACGAAGATGATTGAAGAATACGAGAAGAGAAGCAGTTCTATAGGCGGCCAATAGGAAAAGGAGGTATCGTACGAAATATGCCTTGATTAATGGGCCAATCATTTGCTAGATTCTCAGTATTGTAATTAAACTTAGAATGAATTTGAACATCTGATATCTCTAGTACAGTTAGAACAGCATTACAGCTGTAAGAATGCAATTCGAAATGAGAAGTAGGATAAGCAAGGTAAGATCGATTCTGTCGAGCGCTGTTATCCAAACCTTCTTGTTTTCTAAATCTTTTTCCTGCATATCAAGATTTTCGTCGATTCTTGATATAACCTGTCGTAAATAAGACATCACTTCGTGATCCTTAGTTGTGCTTTTTTCAGAAGCGATGATCACAAAATCTCTTGTTGAAATTTGTTCTTGCTGACCTAATTTCGACTTATTTTGCTGGTCAGACAGAGATGACTTTTCAGATTTGGTAGACACCGTGGCATTCTTCAAATATTGACAAGGGGTCTTGAGATAAGCTATCCAATGAATAAAAGCTGGCGGATTCCAGTCTCGGGTTGTCGCTCGCTCATGGATGAATATAATAACAGTTGACAAGACGGTTGCCAAAGAGCACATTCCGATTTCATATAGCACGTAGTAACCTGAAAATATTAATGTTTGAAGCATTTTCTTGATATATTGGGCCGGTTTAACATCGCGTACTTTAGTTAAAGTCGTACTTAAGGGCTATCCTACATCATTGCGTTAAGTACGGCTTTAGCTAAAGTAGGCGATGTGAAACCAGCCCATTATCATATTTAACTAACTAATACTCGCAAGCTTAAATATTGTATTACGCGTTAATCAGTAATTGACCATCATGCTTTCGAAAGGCCTATGTGCGAAAAGTGCGAAAAGCTTCGCTACGCATTTGTAAGCCAAACGCTTTTTTGTCCTCTTACAATTAATGAGACAAAGATTTTGCTCTTAGCTTCACTGCTCATTCTCAGTTTATTATTCGCGAAAGAGAGCCTTGACTTATCAGACATAAACATTTCTTTACCAAGCAGCGGTAGTCCTTTTGCGCTTTTTGGCATCGCGTCGGCTGTTATATTCAAAATGACTGCCATCGATAACAGCGTCGTCAGTCCAAGTGTCATCTTTTCGTTTCTGTCGCCCGTGTTCGAATTGGGCGTAAAAATGCCAATGATACAAAGTGAGGTAAGCAAGAATGAGGGGACAATGAGAACAAAAATGTAATACTCTGGTAAACGCCTCAGTTTCAGATCATATCGTAGTTCGGAGTATGCTCTATTCTGAATCTGGTCGAAGAAGAGTAACTCGTGGCCCTCAAATGATACTCTTTTGAATTCTGCGGAATCCTGAAAAAAACGCAGTTAAATCATGAGAGTAACTAAATTGATTGATAGAAATGTATTTATCAGCCATTAGTCCAACTAGCACTGCTCACACCCGCTTCATTGCCATCCAATATTCCCTTTTCTTTGATCGTCTTATCTTTTACCTGTCAATTTTATGTGAACCTGTGTTTAGACCGTGTTAGGGAATTGAAATTTTTTTCTCCATTACAACTTGCTTCCCTTTCTTTCGTTTTCACTTTTGATAAAAGCGTCCCATTCCTAAGCGCATAGATTTATTGATCTTTATCGTAAAGTTGAATACCAGTTGCCTTAAAAACTATTCCTGTATTTGCCTTGCTAAATAGTAAGCTTCCTAGCATTTGTCCCGCTAAGTCGCAGGGCCCGCTTTTTGCTGGTGGGTATGAGCCCGCCATATGAATGCGGCAGTAAAATCTACGGTCGGCCGTCGCATGGCTAATACCGGTTTGCCTGCTTAATATTGATCGTTAACTATCCTAACCGCAATTTATCAGAAAACATTCCAGCGCATGTAAAACAAAAATGCAAAAATTCGGCTTATTTCAAGAAGCATTTAGAAAAATGTCCAGTATCAAAAACCAATCGAAACGTTCGTAATGTGTAAACATCGATCGCATACTCAATTAAACCGAGAATTCATATCGAGCCGAAACACCCCTTGATCTGCACAATATCGATACAATTGGAGTTTTTAAACTATTCGATCTCCCCAAATCATGAGGTGCTTATAGAGACGCAGACAGTTCTTCCTGAACATAGCTGCTAATACTGATTCTTCTTAGAGTAATTACCATTTTAACATCACTAAGATTTTGTTTCTTGTCCGATAATGTTAAATTTATCTGCGTACTATCGTAAAGCCATAGCATTCCCACAATTGAACATGTCTGTGTGTCGAAGGGAAAAGCAGTAATATCCATGTCGCATCTGAGAGTCGCATAATAGGTATCACCCGTAGACACCAATCCATTGCTGTCAATCCGAACGTAAAGTACATTATCGGAAATGATAGGTTCTCTGTTCAGTCTGAAATATTTCTTCTAGAAACACAATATTGGATAGATCATTCGTTTGTATCATTATCAGTCTTAACACAGCATTTTTCTTTTTGAATAGCGCAGTTTTCTAATTAGATTCCCCGCTTCCTGATTAAAGGTATCCAACCAATTCTATCACTTTAAAGCTAGCATTCTTTTATTAGCGAAGAAGTTGCACTAAGAGAACAAATTATATTGAATATAATCATAAGCGGAATACAAGTTCGACTGAAATACACCATTAACAGTAAAAAATTACCATAAACGTGACTTACAAGTTGAGTACAACGTAATCTGGTTGCCAAATTTCGCTTGCCGGTACGAAAAGAGAAGTACAATTATCGAAGTCGTTCGGGTTCCATTGAAGAAATTCGTCCTGCCATGTATGAACATCCCACAAGACGAGATCGATCGATTCTTCCTGTTCATTCTAAAAAATAAAAACCTACAAACGCGCATAGTATTTCAGATTCATCAAAATTTAAGTCGCTCCTCCCCAAGATCTGACGAAAAGCGATGATTACAACGAAAAAGTAAAATCTGGGTTGTGCTCAATCATTTCATTTCCGAATTATTGCTGAGTTAGGCTCTTCGTATATATGACTGCTTTGTGAAGTATAAATGGCTACTAAGAGCAGGATATAACTTCTCTGACTTACAACTGAAACAATGCTATAAACATCGGTGTTAGACTTGAGAAATGTTGTGGTGGATTGGTTTTTGACGGGTCGAAGCAGTTTATTGTAGTCCTTGAACAACGCCTGGTGCAGTGCATGCTCTGAACATGTACAATTCAGATGAATGGTGCCTGAAATGTTGAAGCGTTTCTACATTTATTTTCTCGATGTGACCTTTGTTGTCATTGCCCCAATCGAATCTTATGCCTAGTTGGTAAGAGCTCTTATGAAGCAAATCGTAAATATGTGTCATAAGTAATGAAATCCTTCGTTTACGAACCCCAAAGGATTGGTGCATGAGGGATGTGAAATTTAGTGAACTTTTATCAACAAAAGGTTGCCCACTAAAGCATAAGCTAAGGAGCATATGATTTTGTTTTAGTAAAAACATTTTTCAACTAGAGCAGGGCGAATTCCAATTCAATGAAGACATTTCCAAAAATCATAAAAATATAAAATATTTGATCCTACTTACCGCTGATCATTAGACAAAAAAGCATCCAGGTGTCGCACCGAAGCATTTTTCAAGCGCTGTGGTCTGTTTTGCAAAACTGTAGTGATGGCGACTGCTCTAAATTGAGTTGTGGGAAGCACAATCATGTGATGTCCGTACAACCAACTACAGCACTCCTCATACTCTCAAATTATAATTTTGAAAAATTACAGTAAATGTTTTTTGGCATAGTCAAAATATATTTGAACATAATTAGCTACAACTGCGTTGCGAAATCGTACCTTAAGTATAAATTTTTGAGAGACTCTTCTTGCCTGCTGGTAAGTGCTGCTAATTCCACTACGTGGACAAAGGAACATGACGTTTTATAGCACACCTATTTCTAATTTTGCAAATTATTCATTTGTCTAAAAGGGTGTCTGTTGTGTATTCTTCTGCACTTGTCATCATTTTCCAGATGTGCTATATATTGAAGAACATACGGACACATCACGAGAAATTGAGCAAATATTGAGACAGTGAAATGCCATTGGGTGATCGTCAAGTAATTAAATTGTACTGAACTTACCGATGCAAGTACATTGCTGACGCGATCTCTGCTAATATGTAACAGTGAAGTTATTACGATAACTAGTAAGCTGGAGGTTTCTTTCCCTCTGTTTATAATGCATTCTATCCGGAAGCAGTAATCTAAACCCCTTAGCGATATTTATAAATCTGAGAAATCTCAACTGAGTTTACAATTCCTCTAGTGTCGATTAAAAGCAGGGCTCCGAATGAAAACTTTTGAAAACAGAAAAAAAAGAAAAATTACTTTTTAAAAAAACATTTTGGCCTTATTATGAAAAAAATGACATTTCTTTTTAAAACGGAACATTTAAAATTAAAAAGATTTAGGGTCCCAAAAAAGGATAATTCGAAGCCCTGATTTAAAGTAATGTATGTCTTTTAAAAGATATGTATCGATCACAAATAAATCCACATCGTTTTATTCCGACACAATCACTTTGGGTGTGACATGCTTGCGATTGTGATTGTGCACAGTATTCAACTCAGCTGGTTACGAGGGTGATTAACGAGGAGAAGAGATTTTTACATTACAGAATTGAATTTTATTGTGTTTAATGAGTCTCGGTTAATGCGCTAATTAACTGCGAGATTCTCAGCCTAATAATCAAATTCGTCATAAAAGTAAACTGCAAATATTTCTAGTGCAGCTAGAACAAATTTACAACAGTGAGAATGCAATTCGAAATGAGAAGTAGGATAAGCAAGGTAAGATCGATTCTGTCGAGCGCTGTTATCCAAACCTTCTTGTTTTCTGAATCTTTTTTCTGCATATCCAGATATTCGTCAACTTTTGATACAACTCGTCGTAAATAAGACATCACTTCGTGATCATTATTTGTGCTTTTTTCAGAAGCGATCTTTGCGAAATTATTTCCTTTAAACGGCTTTTGCTGATTCAATTTCGACAAAATCTGTTGGTCGGAGGGAGGAAACTCTTTTTCTTTTTCGAACGAAGTCTTCGCGCTCTTCAAATATTGACAAGGGGTCTTGAGATTAGCTATCCAATGAATAAAAGCTGGCGGATCCCAGTCTTGGGTTGTCGCTCGCTCATGGATGAATATAATAACGGTCGACAAGATGGTTGCCAAAGAGCACATTCCAATTTCATATAGCACGTAGTAGCCTGAAAATATTTATCTTTTAAGCATTTGTTTGTTTCATTGCTATATTTGACCAATTCATAGTTTCATGATAGAAACTTGTACTATACGTTAATGAGTAAATGGTAACCACGCCTTCGAAGAGCCTATGTGCAAAAATCCTGGGAGGCTTTGCCATGCGTTTGTTAGCCAAACGCTTGCTTCTCCTGTAACAATTAATGAGACAATGATTTTGCTCTTAGCTTCAATGCTCGTTCTCAGTTTATTATTCGTGAAAGAGAGCCTTGACGTATCAGACATAAACATTTCTTTACCAAGCAGCGGTAGTCCTTTTGCGCTTTTTGGCATCGCATCGGCTGTTATATTCAAAATGACTGCCATCGATAACAACGTCGTCAGTCCCAATGTCATCTTTTCATTCCTGTCGCCCGTGTTCGAATTGGGCGTAAAAATGCCAATGATACAAAGTGAGGTAAGCAAGAATGAGGGTACCACAAGTACATAAATGTAATAATCTGGTCGACGCCTCAGTTTCAAGTCATATTGCAATTCGGAGTATGTTTCATTATCGGAGGCTTCATAATTAATGATCTCTTTGCCGTCAAATGATACTGTTTCAAATTCTGCGGATTCCTGAAAAAAGAGGCTGAGTATGTTATAAAAGTAGATGAATGATAATTAAGCAACAGATTCGTGTACGACTACTTCGTGTTTGCGTCTCAGCCTGGACCTGTTAGCCAGGGGACGACTCCTCGGCCACTGAACAGATGTTAAATGATGTAGCGTTTTTTGATAACTGTGATTGTTTTCTGAGAAACTACTGGAGGAATGAAAGGGCTGGAAAAAAATGCGCTCGATGAGCGTAACTTATTTTTATACGTCATGGCTTCGCTCGCTGGCTGCGAAAATTTGCTGTGGGCTGGGTCAAGAGAACGTGCTTGAGGACTAGATTCTGAGAGACACAACGGCCTCCGTATGTAGCTGAGAATATTAATTGAGCAAAGAAATTACCAAATCAAAAATAAATTCGCAAATATTGGTACAGTGCAGAATAGGGCACACTTCGGCGCCTAGGGGAGATAATTTTGATGCTAGGAGGTGCGTTCCTCCTCCCCCCTCTCCCGATTCACGACCCCATTCTATCCAGTGCTTACAGAAAACAGGTCTATCGACCAACCGATCACTTTTTCAGTTATTGCTCATCCTCAATCAGAGGAGAAAACTTGACCTTATCAAAATATTTCTGGTAGTTTTCAGTGAAAGCTTCCTTATAAAATGTAATACTTTCTGCATCCTCTCTTGAATTTGCAAATCTCAATACTGTATATCCGTCTGAGGAGACGAGGTGCGCAACCTCACATACCGTCACGTCCAGCTCTGAAGCATTCAAAATCAGAACAGAATTAGTACTGATTGAATGCGCCCCCACTTATCTACCTTATCCTGGTCACACGCTCGGATCCTAACCAGTTCGTTGGTGTCCATTGAGACGCACAATAGTGAATTCAATCACAGTTTGCTGGTATTGAATGAAACTTATAAAATTGATTACCGTTTGAATATCTGTCGTTGCCGATTTCTTGTCCGTTAATTTAAGGTATATCTGCTTGGTGTCGTACAACCAGATGGATCCCTTTATTTTACATGTCTGTGTGTCGAAGGGAAAAGCAGTTATATCCATTGGGCATCTTAGTGTCAAATGAGATCCCAGCCACATATGCACTGATCCATTACTTCCGATAGATACGTAGAGAATATCACTGGGAACTAGCGGTACGCTATCAAGTCTGAAAATATTCTTCAAAGAACCCTATATTGGAAAGAGTGTCCATTTGTATCATTGGCGCTTTTAACTAAACATTTTTCGAACCAAACTGCACTATTTTCACAAATCGGATACTCCTCGAATAAAACTGGCAACTCTTTCATATAATTAATATTAGAATGATTCCATTCGGCTGGAGTTAGGCAATGTGGATTTATCTCTTATTCGATAGTCTGAAATTTGTAGCCTGGGGTGGTGGTTTTAGACGTTTGAAGGAGTTTGTAGAATATAATATGGGTACTGAATTTGATTTGAAACATGTTCAATGGAAGACTGAAACAGAAAATAGAAAGCCGTTTGCTTTACAGATTATCAACCTGATAAAGGGTTCAACTAACGATATCCAGTCGAAAGATTGAGGTCAGAATGTTGGAGTAAAATATCATGCGGAACAAAGTACAGAAAGTATCCACATCCAGATAATTAACTGTGATGCTCACTGAGTGGCTCCAGCCGGCCTACAAATTTAACTGAGAACTAGTCCACAGAAAACGTTTAAAGTCGACCAGTGCCGGGGTACCGGACAATTTTATCGGCTCTTTTCAGCTCCGTGAGATAGGAATTTAAGTAAATTTACAACTATTAGACAATAAAAACGAAATTTTTTTTGAAAATTGCTCTTCATGCGTAGCTTCCTAAACTGTTGCAAATTGGTCGAAAATTGAAAATCAGTATTAAAGTATCTTACATGTTTACAAAAACGTAATCTGGTTGCCAAACTTCGCTTGCTAATGTGAAAATATAGGAACAATTGTTGAAGTCGGCTTCGTTCCATTGGAGAAATTCGTCGTGCCACGTGAACGACGTCCATACGACGAGGTCAATCGATTCATCTTGTTCATTCTAAATAAAGTGATATCAGAAGTCTACAACAGATCGTCTGATATATAACAAGGAATCCTCCATCGCGACCGTTCCGCTGGGTATCTCTTTCGACTTACAATTGAAATAATACTTTCAACTTTGGTGTAAACCTGGAGAACTGTTTTAGTGGTTCGGTCTTTGACTGGTCGCACTTTTTTGTTGTAGTCCTCAAACAACGCCTTTTGCAATGCATGCTCCGAACACGCGCGGGTCAAATGAAAAACACCTGAGAAAATAGAACGCATAAGTGATCAGTAAGTGAATAAATAAGTAAGGAACCCCAGAGAAAAGGGATAGGGACAGAGGCCCATTTTATGTAGCCTTTTTGCTAATACAGTATTGTGTGCACGGCGTTTGATCACTTTATAGTAATATCCGGTCTTTTTATCACAATCGCGCCTGTGATTCCTCAGTTCTGCATTTGCATTAATTTCATCTAATTGGTTCTAGGGCGTCTGATTGATGTTTTCGCATGAAGTAAATTAGTACAAAAATCACCCTTGAACGAGACTCCGCCATTATTCACCTTATTAATATTTCTCCAAAATGTTTCACCCTTGATTGTTAGCTGAAATCATATTGACGAATTGTATTTGAGCTTATTTGATGGGCTGAGCTCTGGCCCATAAAACTATTGTAATCACACATCTTCTTATTAAGACTGGTTAATGTACAATAACTAATGGATGCTGTGACGTGCGTATGCAAATTTGTCAAGTGACATCAAACATCACCAATCAGCGCACTTCCCGGCAGTTGCATCATTTTAAACACATCACGTTTTAATCACAATGCCAACCTATTACAACTTAACTGATTGCAACAAGATTGTGAATGTTTGGCACAGGTGTAACGCGTCCCGAACCCAGCTCAACTAAATATTTTCTGTTACTTACCGCTGATTGTTAGCCAAAGGATCATCCACGAATTATACCGGACCATATTTCATGCAGTAGGATATATTCTCAAAGCTGTTAATTCTGTTCCAATTACGATTGGGGGAAACAAGGTTGCGTGACGTCGAAACTGACCAGTTCGCGCTCTGTGCGGACCCTGAACGATAACAGTTAAAAGAAAATATTTGCTTAATTATTGCAACGACATCAAACCGTATAAACAGGTAATTGACTGCAACAATTTTCGAAACAATGCCTCGAATACGATTTTCTGAGCGATCTTCCTCTCGTTCCGAGGCGACAAGCGTCACTAGTCGGAAAACTTGGACTGAGTTTGTGGTGTCCTAGATGATCAATATTTTCAGCTAATAAGCAATTTTCGTGAAAGGGTGGCAATGAAAAGGTTGTTCTTAACATTCTCTTCAACCATAATTTTTTAGATGTGCAACGCTCTAATGAGCACATCAATTCATTGTGAAGGATATTAATGATGATTAATGGCTCTTCTGGATTTCATCATCGTTGACACTACTGCAGAAATAAAGTGCGCTCTGGTAGCATGTGGGAAGTAATTTTCGAAATGGGTTAGTTAAATTTTCCAGCCCAATGGCTATCGAAGTCTGGTGATGTTCGGAAAACGGGTATATCTCATGTTCATCGACAGAAATTGCAGCAAATGCATTTAATGTCAGTAAAACTTTTTCGCCAATCAAAACTTCCCGTCACGGTATCATATCATCGTCTGAATTGAAGCTAGTAGCAGATAATATTGTTACCAGCAGAGAAATGCACGAAGATGGTAATTGGTGAATACATGGAAACGAGAAAATTTACCAGCAGAAATAGGCGAAGAATTTAAACTTCACCTCGAAAGACAATATCACAGCTACAATACCAGTAATAGCTACACCCAAAAGAGTGTATGTTAAAGGCATGAAAATACAACAAAGATTGGATGTGAATAACTGCCAGATTGAAGACACCCTATCTCAAGGAAGTCATTTAGCAAGCTATATGAGTGCTACTTCCATTATTTCAGCTTGGGCGCTGCTAAGAAGAGTGCGATTTAGGGACTGGTCTTAAAT
>NIUQ01004345.1:0-14066 GCA_002796945.1 Plectus sambesii
AGTTCAAAACCGTTCGAATTTGCGAAAATACGTCAATTTATCAAAATATACAAAATATGCCGTACTTTTAGAATATAAGCCATTGCCACTTTAATAAAAAGAACACCATCCAAATCAATCAGAACACTTTGAAATCCAAAGAGAATGCATTTTCATTATTCTTTATTGCGACTTGTAAAATGTCCCCTTTGACTTACAGAGCATCCTGCTTCATTTGGAAAGTGGGTCCTTGTTAAAGTTGAAATAGAGTATACGACTGGCGAGACAAATTAGGACTATCGAATCAATGCTCCTCATATAGCTGCGTCAACACGAACATGATGATGTCGTGATGAGTCCAGTAGGTGAAATGACTCT
The DNA here is from genome assembly GCA_002796945.1 of Plectus sambesii. Lineage (NCBI taxonomy): Eukaryota > Metazoa > Nematoda > Chromadorea > Plectida > Plectidae > Plectus > Plectus sambesii. Next base: position 358 of record NIUQ01004345.1, read on the forward strand.
TCAAAACCGACCAATAGCTGACCTCCGTCAACCCCTGCCTCAGGGAATAGTCCAAACGTCGTTCCAATTCTAAAAAAAGCTCTTATAATCAAACTAACATCGGCCATGCAATCAACTGCCCCCACGCGACGCATGCCATCAACCCAATTGTTAGAGCGAATGAAAAAATACTGGTTTGTTTTGTGTTTAAAACTTAATTGATAGGTCGCTTATAATGGACGGCCGGAATGGGCGACGCTGCTTGAAAGGGGCGCTTCACTGAAATGTCTGCATTCTTTCACTCAAAATTAATTTTTTGGTTTAAAATTAACTCGCGAGATGAAATGACGCATTGTTAGCGTCTAAAATGATCAATTACCTTCACATAATGAGCAAATATCTCAAAATGGAAAATGAAGAATAATAATAATGTTGCAGCGACAGCTCACAATACACATTTCCTCCTTCCGTTATGACATCCGCATGGACACGGTCCCATAATAATAAAAGACGTGTCTTGATCCCACTGCTTTTATCATGCCCGGGCTTATTGTCCCTTCGCGGTCGACGAAAACATTGACTCACGTCTCCCACTCGTTCCCTCGCGAGGTTTTCAAATAAATACTACTGTAGATGCGCGATGCACGCGGCAAACACACACTATCACTAAAGTGCACGCGCAAAACATAGTGTGACGGACAGACGAACGTACTATTGAGTCGTAAACTGCCGCCACAGACGGGAGAGAAACAACAAAAACCATTGAATATAAAGAAAAAGAGCATTAAACGCACTGAGATCATGCGTGATGCCCTCAAGAAGAGTTTCTAGCGGGCTGATCTTCTTGACGATCTCGGCTCCTTCAGCGACGACATCCTTTGCCGTTTCGACAAGCGATTTCTCGCTGCTCTTCGAGCCAAAGTTCCACCAACGCTTCGAAGACGGTGCGGGCGCGTCGCTAACGGGCGTGCCGCTTCTCGGAGACGATCCTGAAGGAGGATTAGAGGGGATTAAAGAGTCGAGTATCGCTGACACAATACTTTTTTGATGTTTCGACTTAGTCTTGGCTTTGGGTAGGCTTGTCTTATTTTAGAGCTTGAATTAGGCTAGGCTAAGGTTTAACGTTGGTTAAATATTGGCGTGATTTAGGTTTAGGCTCTAATTAGGGCTGGTTTGGTTTAGGATATGCTTGATTAAGAGTAGTGTATGCTGGGCTACGTCAGGCTTAGGCTTAGTCTCGGCTTGGAGTAGGCCTTTTTGATTTGATTCAGGCTAAGGTAAGGCTTATTATTGAATCACGGTAGGCTTGGTTTAGGGGGACGCGTAGCATAGTCTTAGCTTAGGTTAGGCTATGATTTAACTTAGTCTTAGTCTTAATTTACGCATGGCTATGGTATAAGGTTAAGGATTTCGTCGAGCTGGCGAACGCATCATAAATGGTCGCGAGTTGTGCAATAGTTTGGCCAATGAACGGGCCGACACGGAACTCACCGCCGCTGCCCGGATGATGCCTCATCGATGAATCCGGCGTGCTCTCTGAATCCGATCCGTCATCGTCATCATCAAGTTCATCGTCGTCGTCCTCCCTCTCGCCGTGCTCGTTCGCCTTCGTCGCATCAACGCCAATCTGAAAACGGCCGCCGTTTAGTTTTACGTCTGCGTGACCGTCGCTGACAAAGCAATGGGCCATTTTCATATCGCGTACTTAAGCGTAAGTCCACTTCTACTGAAGTCGTACTTTGCGATCATTCTCGAGCATTCCATTAAATGGGATTTCCCACAGATTGCATTGTTTGTGTGGAGTGCCTTTCTGGAACCCGGCTGCGTCGCACTACAATTCTATGACGTACGTCACTCCAAGGTACAAGCTCTTGAAGAGACCTGTAGTGCAACGCAGCCGGGTTTAGTATAGAGTTCCAGAAAGGCACAAGTCTCCGAATGGCACACCACATTGATAAGTTCTCTCTAAAGTAGCGCTCAAGTTATAGCATCCACTAGAGTCGGTAAGATGAAGGGATTAATATTCAGTTCAACACTAAGAGCGCTGGTCTACAAATGGCCAGTGGGTAACACAGAGTTGACGATCGAAAAGTGAACAACGGCAAACCTCAGCGTTTGTGACGATATTGCCCATTTCGGGATCCTTCTTCGACGACCCTTTCTTGCCCGAAACTTTGCGCAGAGAGCGTTTATGCATTTCCATTGGCATGCTGGAGTAGGGGAACTTCAACTTTGAGCTATTATAATGGTGAATTTTGACAGGACGAATGTGGCGGTAGTCGGCATGAATCAAGGGCTCGAGACGGTATGCCTAAAACAAATTGTTCTCTCTCTGCAAAGTGTCTCATAAGCTTCACAAATGTGTCGTCCAATACGGCCATCCAAGCATAGCAGACTCCGCTGTATTTTTCAAAGTTTAGACTTAGGTTTAGATTCAAAGCCTACCCTTTCAGGTAAAGTTGAGTGCGGATAAGACTCTTTATAACATTTCCGACACTCTAAAGCTAGTTTTTCTTACATTCATGTCTCTAAAGCTTAGTATCAAAGAAATTTTCTCGAATTCCGCTGCAATTCCTTCATATCCAGATGTTACTGAGATTGTATTCGCTAATGTCTGGATAGCTTGTCTTAATATTGATAAATACCGCCGGTGTATAGGATGTGTAAGCGATGGTTGATTTAAATAATCACTGAGGATATGCGAAAAGCAAATCATGTACCACTGGATCGGCAGGATGGAATATGTTGTAAATACGCTGAACATCTTCGGTTTTTGGAATGACGTTGATCGCTTCTTGACCGCGCATCGCCAAGAAAACGGCAAGGGGCGATCCTACGCAGAACAAATTCGCCACCTAAGCAAAAGAAACATTTGAAGTTATTACTTCATCCACACGCAACAACCTTAAATTTGAGTCGATCGTCGGAAGATTGCAAAATCGCTTCCAATCCGCCTTCCAGATTGTGAATCCTGAAAAAAGAGGATCGACTTCGTGGACAATGGAAGAAAGGTGCGTACTGCGCCCTTGCTTCCTGGAGCTGCTCGAGGATTTGGCGATTGTCGCCCTCCGCTTCGGCAATGTGCTTTGCCTGAAAAAACAACAACCGTTAGTGCATATTAGTAGAGTTAAAGTTCAACATCACAAAACCCTGAAATTCAGGGAATACGGGTCCGCAACCCTCCTCGATCACGATTTTGGCCCATCCCCCAATGCAATCTTACTAATTAATAAACGTATTAAAACAATTTGATTTTATTATTGAAAACGCTTATATCGTTATAGCTAATTACAGTAACTGAAAAAGAACTATTCAGTAACAGTTATAATATTTAACTACTAAAATTAATGTCATTCCTAAAAACTAACATTAATCTTATACTGAAACACTGGTGAAGACGCGAAAATCAGTTATTTTGCATCGCATACTCCAGTTTAAGTCATACTTAAGGGTAACACTTGATCTTCAGTCATATATAATGCTATGATTTACTAAGACTTCGACTTAAGTACGCAGTGTGAAACTGGCGCAACATCACTTATCAATATCACTTACGATCATGTGAGTGACAAACTGATCGTAGAGCAACAACGGTGACCAGCCGGTCAAAATGTCGTACGCCATTACGGACCCGAGCGAATGTGCGAAGAACGACACCTGGCCGTTGAAGTCGGGGTTGTATTCGACGAACGTATCATACATCTGGTTCAATACGCGCGTCATTCCGCCTACAATCTGAAAAAATATAGACGAAATCCAGAAAATATGGATAGAATCCTGAAAAATATGGATTCAATCCAGAAATAAGCTGAAAAATAGAGCGTTTCAGAGAATCTCTCTTCATCCTCAAAATCGTATTCGCGGTACTAAAATTGGTCGTTATCGTTACCTCCTGTCGATAGAGCGGGCTTTGGTAGTACATGATGTCCATGGCAGTACTATTGAGGGCGTTGCGCATCGCTTCCATGCATCGGAGCGTGATGTTGTCGNCGGGCTTTGGTAGTACATGATGTCCATGGCAGTACTATTGAGGGCGTTGCGCATCGCTTCCATGCATCGGAGCGTGATGTTGTCGGTTAGGCCATTGTCTAGTGTCAACTTGGCACGCCATTCCACTGGCAGAAATATCGGTCTCGTCTTCTCCTTATCGAAGTGCTTCTCGTAGTAGGTATCCGCTACATCTCGCAGACTACAATCAACTTGTAAAGCGAGTATCACATAGATAATGAAAAGTGATAAAGTTGAAAATAGTATCAGGCTATCTTGAAGATCTGCAAAAGCTGATCTTTGGACATGTTGCCTTAAAATGCGTACAATTGTTACTTTCATAGTTTAATCTTATAGCGCCGCTGTCGAAACATGTTTGAAGTTGCACTCCCTTTCACCTCATTTCGCCACTATTGAATATCATTTCGTCAAAGTAGCGCTGTAATTATATGCAAGAGTGACAAAATGGAGTGCGAGGCTGACGAAATGATATGCAAGGGTGGCTAACTGAGGTGAAAGGGAGTGTAAATGGAAAATTTTAAATTATACTTGTCAGTGTGCTTGGCAATAAGGCCTTCGTAACCCTTCTGTCCTATGCCATGGATGACGAAGATTATGTGACCAATCGGTTTCGGGCAATCCGTCAAACAAGCTGCTTCCTTATAACCGCGAACCAGTGCCGCCCCTATAAACGACTCCGTCAAAGTCTTCTTCATATCCAATATGTTCCTTCTAACCTTTGCTCAGTGACAAATAGCGAAGGAAACGATTCTTGGCCGATGTGCTGTACAAATTCACGTCGACTACCGAATTCCACCGAGCGTAGGAGTTTTCCAACTTCAGCTCAGTGAGAACTGCAAACAGTCAGTAATATAACTGCATGCAAGCAAGTTGTAATCATTTATACTCGAAATTTCCTGATCAGTACAAAAAATCTTAGGTTGAATAAGGCAAACTGCTTCGAAAGTCGGTAGCGCTTCTTTCAGTCACTTTATGTATGCAAAACCAAGAATTATTCTTGGTGAAAAACGGTGTACAAGCACCGAAAAGGGAGCTCAGCTTTGTCAACTAATGTCTAGCGAGATTTCTAGTTATTGATCGAAAATGCTGAATACAGTACACTAGCATACTACCAGCGTCGCTATCTATTAAAAACAATCCTCATTATAAGCGAGAAGCTGTGAAAGAAAGGATATATGACAAACTTAGTTTCTTCGTATCCTTGTCGAAAAAAACGTGACCGGTTTCCGGAATGACTTGACCGCGGAAATGCTTCAAATGATGCTCTTCAATCTGGATGGCGTACTCGGGGTTTATGGGCTGAAAGTTCTCCGCCAGAAACCAAGTGCCTCGTCGCAACTCCAGAGCGGTATCTAAAAAGAAAGGTTTCTAAATATTTTGGCGTCGCTTGTTCAATATTTAAGTTCAAAAATTATTCCGCTTTTATACATGTCACGGAGTCTAGCTTGACAAAATTATACTCCGGGATATCAGGTCGTAAGGATTTATTAGAAAAGGGATATATATAACCAATAAAAGAAAATTATGAATGGATCGACTATAATAGCTAATATCGAATATGTGCGTTTATATAGAAAACTATAAAGAATATTCTTGAATGTATATAGTGATGTGGAGTAATATAATATCGAAAATATTCTAGAATTCCTATCATTCAAATGCTGTAAAGCGCGCGTCGCAACGATTTACCACTCCAGAAGATAGGGGTGACTTCAGTGCCAGTTTCAGACAGTTTGTAGAGGCCGTCGAGAACTACAACGGTGGGACGCTTGCACAACTGCGCCACTTGTTCCACCGTCTTGAAATCGATGGGGACGTCGTTCTTCTGCCGCCAACGCACTTCCAGCAGCAGCGAATCGGCTCCTACAATAATTCTTGCGAAATAGTCCAGTTTTATCGCTTCAGAACTTCTGTATATTCGCAAAATGATTGCGCGCAATTTATTATTTCAATTGTATATCATTTGTTTGGTATATTATACCATGTTCGCTTTGACAAGAATGCTTTCCAAAGCAAACAGGACTTTATCTGTATTGATTTGAACTGAATAATGTCCTTATTAAAGTTTAATGTAGGAACAAATAAAATCACCAGGTAAGTCCTTCAAAAAACCAAATACTAGTCTCGCTGGCTCAATTGACTACGTTTATAGCAATTTCTAGCAAAATTTAACCGTGCAGTGCATTTATAACATGCATTCAATGTACTCCCAGGGGATCGATTTTAGAGCGAAATCGATTAATAATGAATGCAAATAACACACCATTAAATGGTCGCCATTTTGTTTCGTCGACTTGCCGCTTGTAAAACCAGCGCACTTCGTCCGCCCTCAGTTCAGTTACAACGCGTTTGTCGGAGTGGCGTTTCATTCGCGGTGGAGGCTTTGGCGATTCGAGAGTTGGCTGAAGATTCACTTTTGCATTCATTATATTGATGATTTGTAAGCAGAATATAAGCGAACAGTCAGTGACTAGCGCAGTGCACTATTCAGCATAAGAATCAGCCTGCAAAGTTTGTTTAGAGTGAAAGAAAGAACGATGACAAACCGTCTCGTCGCTGGGAGATGACGGCACGTTTCCCGTCATTGCCGCTGCGTCTTCTGATTCACCAACAGCCGAAGATTCCACTTCGATATGACCCCCTTCTAACGGGTCTTTTTCTTTGTTCGTATCGTCGCTCATTATTCGACTTCTTTCGTTTATTTAGGAGACATTACCAATATATATTTTTGTTTACAAGTCGGAGATTTACTTTTCGCGCATATGAAACACTATTTGCAGTAATGCATGCCAGCGCGATACTGTAGTATAACATGAAATTATTACTGACGGAGAGTGATGTGGAAATTTCCATTTAAAACTTTGCCAGCCTTCGCCACCACGCTGTCAGGGCAAATTAAAATTTATTTTTTATTCAGGATCATCTTGCGCGGCTACATTCCTTCTATACAAAAATATAAAATGGCAGGAGCAGTGAAGGTAAGACTTTTCGTGCGCCCTCTTCAAAGTATAATTAGTTTATTGATCCATTTATTGATCAATATTTCTCTCTGCAAAGGAAAATTTTATCGTACTCATTAATCGTAGTCGTAAATCGCTAATCGTTATATTCGTTGATCGAAACTGACAGTACAGAATGGTTTATTACAGATCGGCATAATCGGTGGCACGGGGTTGGAAAATCCGGAAATTTTGCACAATGCTGTCGACAAGGATGTTGACACGCCATTCGGAAAGCCATCGGATTTACTAAAAATTGGCGAAATCAGCGGCGTGCCTTGCGTCCTTCTATCTCGGTGAGTTGAATCGCCTTTCCCGCGCCTACCGGCCCGTCATTCGGCTGCATTCTTCGAACGAATTGATTGCTTGTAGACACGGTCGAAAGCACGACAAATCTCCGACGACAGTTAATTACCGCGCGAATCTGTGGGCGCTCTACCAGGAAGGCGTCACTCATATTTTGACGACTACCGCATGTGGATCTCTGCGCGAAGAACTCCCACCTGGCCATTTGGTTTTCATCGACAGCGCTATCGACAAGTTCGTCTACCATTTTCGCCACTCTTCACTCGTTTTGTTGCATTTAGAACTCACCGACGTGAGGGTACTTTCTTCGATGGACTGCCTGGTCATCCAATTGGAGTGTGCCATATTCCGATGCATCCCATGTTCGATATCGAACTACGAAAAGTACGCGATGCTTTTTTGCGAGACAATCAGCGGCTATTTATTTTATTTTATTGTGGAAGAACATTATGCGTGTTTATAGATTCTTATCGCAACAGCGACTGAATTGTCGATTCCGCATCAGAAGGATGGATTCGCCGTGTGCATTGAAGGCCCACGTTTCTCGACAAAAGCTGAGAGCAACCTTTACAGATCATGGGGCGCTAGTCTTGTCAACATGACTATTTTTCCTGAGGTGAGTTGCTGACTCGCAACAATCTTTCTGTCGATCTTTATCTTTTCTTATGTGTGCCATTTCAACTTAAACAGAACGCAGTTGAGTTTACTTTAATAAGTAAGAGTGTCTAATTTGGTAAACATTGTATTATAAAGCACTCATGAGGAGTTATAAAATATCTTTTGCATCCGGGCTGTTAAAGGGAAACTTCGGTTTATCCAAGCTGTGGCGAATGTACCGTACATTTTGGTCTGCTACACATGAAAAAGATGCGGATCGGACAGTTAGTTTAACTCTGAAGTGCTCACTGTCGTAGCTGACAGTGATTTTCTCTGTATTTCTCTCTGCTATGGGTGATTCGACTTTTCTCTGAGTACCAGCAGCATTCAAAATAGTTCCTCTTACATCCTGGAACTAGTTTCGTAAATCTGATTTAAATGTAATTACGTTTCTGCATTGAAATCAAGATTCTGCATTATTATTGCAGGTTTTGTGAACAGTGAAGATTATGCAGGAATATAAATACATTTTACATTTACATTAGATTTATGAAATTGGTCCCTACTTGTACTGTATCGTCAAAACACAAACTATATTACTCTTTCTTCCAGGTGCAATTGGCTCGTGAGATGGGCATACCTTACGCTTCTACTGCTCTAGTGACAGACTACGACTGTTGGCGAGAAAGCGACGATGTGGAACCGGAACATGTAAGACTTGAACATACTTCAACTAAATCGCGCATCTATTAACGCAAGAATGACAGTCATGCATCATTGGTTATAATTAGGACTTTAACAGTCACAATGTGCATACCCGTACTCTCTCTGAACATTTCTTCGATCTCTGATATTCAAATCTCTTTATCGAATCTTGGCCAACTACGGGGCTTGGCGATATTTCTTGTTTCTGATCGAAAATTTTGACGGTAATCACACATGATCTCATCGTAATCGATGGCCCTACAGGTTTCGGTCGACTTGGTCATGAAGACGTTCGCGGAGAATGCAGTGAAGGCGATGGCGCTGTTCCAAGGCGCCATTAAGAAGATAGCCGCCCGCGACTGGACCAAACACAACACCGAGCTTAAGGCGAGTCGCATGCAAACTTCTCCCCTTCCAATATGTACCATTTCCACTTTAATAAGGACATTTTTCAAATCAAGTCGGACACTTTCCAAATCAAAACGAACATTTCCCGTTTTAATTTGACTATAAATATGTCCTTTATGATTTGGAAAGTGTCCGACTTGGTTTGGAAAATGTCTTTATTAAAGTGGAAATAATATATTCTGCTAATCGCGTCTTCTTTTAGACGGTCGCCAAAGCTGCCGTCATGATTCCTTACGGCGACCCCACCCCAGCGCATCTCGAACTCAAGAAATGAGCTCTCCTCTGCATCGGTAGTGGTCATCTTTAGATGCCATCGGAAAACGTTGTTGTCTCGTTCACATATCTGTCTGGTCCATCAACCATAATAACCGCCGCTTTATCATCAACTTTTAGTGACTATCAATTATTTCTGAATGAACGCGATGAGCGTTTCATTACTTGATGTTGCCATAATCTCAGATAACATGTTTCACTTTCCATTTCTGGTTGTATTTCTGATAGTGATGTTGAACTATGTGAAGTACATTTATCGTTAAGACGAGTGAGTACAATTACAGTGTACAGCAGAAAGACAGCAATACACGAATCAGCCTTATACAAATTGCGCAATTAAAGTTCAAGAGATTCCATTACGCGAGTACCCATGTTTTTGCCAGTAACAATAAGACCAAGTTTTCGTCGCGCAACGACGAAATTCGACTGGGAAACTCAACTGATTCCTCTTCGTTCTCGTCTTCTTCGCTTAATTGCTTAGATTTCATTCTTATTGTTGTGGGTGGCCATAAATGTCAAAGCTACGGTATTCCCTTTGGGGCTTTATTACTGATGAAGATATTGGAATGGTTTCATATTGCATTCTTAAGCCAAAGTCGTACGCAATGTTGGGAAATACCCGCAAAGTCAGACTTTAGCCAAAGCAGGCGCCATGAAAATGACCCATTGCGGGCAACGACCATACAGGAATCAACATAGTATTGCGCAAAAGGTAAAGAGAGCAAGCATCGCAGTCCATAAGATACGATAAAAGCATGTACAAGCAAATTATGTGACACAACTCAAACGGGCAAGTACTCAGTTCAGCGAGATCGGCAAAAAATATTCACAAAGAGATGAAATGTTCGTCAAAGTTGGAAGTAAAACAGTAAGAAAGGGCCGAAACGAACAGTCCAGCTGTCACTGTTATCTTTAGCGAAGCTGTTAGTCGGCCGGTACGAGCGCCGTGCAAGGAATGTGCAGTCGTTTTCCGTTGCCCCATTGCACCACGCAACAAGTCTGCCCGACCAGCTAAATCGATTCAACTTGATAGCATTAAGAAAGCTAAATTAGGTTAATACACCGTCTACCATCGAAATTTCCAACTTTTGCGTTCAATTTTGTCATTTTTGTATCCGAACTGAATGCAAAGATGGTGTAACTGGGTGCAAGAGTGACGACAATAATTGCAAAAGTACGAATTACGGCGCAAAACGATGCAAGTTATATTTTACAAAAACTTTTCGATCCTTTACTTAAAATTCAGTTATGATCTCATCGCGAATACGTTTAACCTCAATTTTGATGCACATCTTACTCCTTCACTACCCCTACTAAACAAGTAAACTGATATTTCATGGCAACGAAATTACAATATTAAACGGTTAATTCTCCTAGCGGAGCATAAAACGTTGACTATACCTCGACAACGATGCCGCGCATGTGTTGCATATGATGTTTGAGGGGTTCCCACTCTTCGAAACGAATCTTGAAGTCAAAAACGGTAATCGTGTCGAGACCGAAGCGAGTGAGGCAGCCGATGCAGGTGGCAACAGTCTGTTTGTCGTTGTACTTGCGACCGACGCGGTCGAAGAGGAAGCCGAGCTCGACGCCGTCTTGAATCAGGGACAATGCGAACGTCCGCCAGTACGTGTCGACAGAGTCCGGTCGCCAACGAACCACTTCTCCGTTCTTGATCGGCCGCATCGGCAGAGCCAGTCGCATTCGGCACCACTCAGACAATTCGCACAGCTGGTAGTACTGAAAAATCACCATTACTGTTACATCTTGCAGTGTGTGATCGATTAATATTTCTTTGATCGGTCACTTGATTCATTGTTCGCTCGCCGAGTGGCTGCGTATCGACTCCTCTCCTGCATTAGTGGATCTTTAAGCCGTTGATCGCTGAATAAGTACACTCTGCTGAGCCCCAATAGTAGCGACACCGCCCCCTAGTACCTCAACCCCGCAGCTCTCAACAACTATATAAAACAGACCCGGGACACGAAGCCCTCTGCATGTAAGCGCAGCAACAACTAACCTCTGCTTCTCTGAGCAACTGTCTTAGTTGATCAGCGTCTTCGGGCAGGGCGGCGGTGTGGTCATCGCGCAAGAAGTTGAGTATGTGGTGGAATAGGCGACCGTCGCGATCAATGAAGGTATCGGCGTCGCCGGGGGGCCGCCAGTCGTCGCTGAACATCCGGCCGAGCATGGTGTCGGGCAGCCGCCGTAACGTCTGGACGGTCGTCTCGAAACGCTGACCGCCGACGTTCAGACGCACCGTGCGGCTGCTCGAGGCCGAAATGTCCGACATCACCCCGTACTCGTGCGCTATAAAGGCTGTGTCACAGTCGATGATCGAGGATAATGGATCAGTTTCCTATTGCGTACTTACGCTAAAGTCGTACTAATAAGTAATGCTAGAGAAATACACGCAAAGTAATGCTTCGTCTAAAGGATGCAATATCAAACCGATTCAATGTAAACGTCGCTTGATTTTCTCATTGATATTCGCATGGCATTCGACAGCAAATGAACGAGTACGAGATATTCGCATATTCGCTTTAATAAAGGATTGTTTGGCGTTAACTACGCAAAGAGGAATCACTTCTGGTCACCCCTCACTCTGCAGAATGAACTTTCGACTGTTGTTAGCCACGAACGATAAGGTTACTTGGCGGTTAGCTGAAAAATGATTCAAAACGACGTGATTCCTATTTAGCATTTCACGCGCAGCTAAAAATAATTCACGGTATATTCCCATAGTTCATCTCTAAAGTAGCACTCAAAGTGCCGCATCCAACGGGATAACATTGTTGATCTCCAGGCGCGCTGCTCAAAAGGTCGCCAGATGCGACGAGGACGATAATCTGACAGCCCAACCACAATGTCGTGTAAATATGTCTCAGTCTGGTGTTATAACCATATAATTCATTTGGTAAAGCGCCATCGCTGAATATTTAATGTCCCTCAAAAAACAAACAATTATAACAGCCATCACCATTCTCGGACACGATATCTGCACGTATTATTAACAGTAGGGTTGTGTGACAAAACAATAATCTTTAGGCATTGCTGAGTGCGACAGGGGGATCAACTTTGACGGAATCGGCACCGCCAGGCAGAAGTTGAGCCGCCCCAGGGATGACTTGAGCGGCGGCGGTCGCGATGTGCACTCCCACGCCCTCTCCGAACATTTCATCAATCTCTGAAATTCATATTCATTCATATTTCCTCTGCAAATCAATCAACAAACCTTCAACAATTGTGTGAAAGCCGAAATGCAGATATGTGAGAAAGCTGAGATGCACGAAGAAGATAACTGCGGTCAGAATCAGCTTGTGCGACTTTTCTCTCGTTTTTGATGCCAAGAATACAGCCTGAAACGGCAGTGTGAAACTTGGATTGCATTTCATTGTGGGAGCAACAAGGATGTGTGAAAGCTCCCAGGGGGCATTGAGTGCGCATAGTCAATATGTGTTACCCTTATTTATCACTTTAATATAAGTGAGTATATGATCATACCTCGGGTGCTCCATTACAACCCACCAATAACACAAGTTCCCTTCCCCCAAAATGCGCGGGAATTCAACCTGATCTGTCTCTTCCTAAAGAATGAAAATGACTCACCATCCGCGCACATGAAGGCCCAGCGAAAATCATGAGCAGGGCGTAAAAGAATAAATGAGAATGAACGGGGTGGAAAACTGCCGTTAACAAGACGACGATGCAGTGGCCGAAGAGTGAATAGCCCTGAAAATGATAAAAATTTGCACTGGCACGTTGAAAATATAGCAGAAAGAACGGACCAGCAAAGAGAATACTTGCACCATTTGCACGTCACACGTGAAGATGTAGCAGAGCGTGTAGATGGCAATGGATGTAAACAGCCAGTAGCTGAAGCAAGTCACGAACGCCGTTCCCACGAGTGTTCCATCTTGCTGCAATCAGAGAGCGAATTATTAATGGGCACGGATTTGTGATGGGTGCGCCGCTAATGGGCAACAAGTTCGTATTTTCATAAACCCTGCCACCGCAATAGTGAGAGGACATACATTGTGATAATGAGTCGGTTTCGTATAGCGAATCTTTCAGCTCGAGTCGTACTTGATGTAATTCCAAATTCTGTACTCTTATAATAAAAAAGAAACCAAAACATGTTCAATACACCGAATGAAACGCGTCATTTTGAAAGTACAAATACGATCTAAGATTTTCGAGCAACGCACCACTGTATAGCCCGATGATTTCATCGTGTACAGCAGCAGCGCCACCAGAGTCAGGATCAGCATCAGAGGGCCGTACATGTCGTTAGTGACCTGCATCTGCGATGGCTTCCGAGGCAGCAACGACTGTAGAAGTCTGTTCCGCACTTGTTTCGGGTCGACGTCAAAGTATGGTCGCAATAGGTCGACGCGACCGTACGAATTGAACGTGTCTTGCAATTTCTCTCTC
>NIUQ01004346.1:0-14207 GCA_002796945.1 Plectus sambesii
AACTTATTTTACGAGCTTTCTACGGATATGCACAATTCCGCGCTTTGCGCGTTTCCCGCGCATTTTTAACCGCACGCTGACCGAATTGCGCGGGAAAGGTGCGAAAAACGCACGAAAGTGAAAAATTGTGCATATCCGTAGAAAGCTCGTAAAATAAGTTATTGTGATCGGAATTTTTTGATTCAAGAAAGGAAATCTAAGTTAAAGAGAGCTCTATAAGATGCAACCAGCCGCATTGAATTTGATTGTGTATTACCAGAGTTATTTGTCGTCGAAAATGCTCCATTCTGAACGCTGAAAGTGATCTGCCGACCCGGCGATATAAAATGGCGAAAAATGGACCAGTTTTTAAAATTAAAAAAAGGGAATCTAAGTTAGAAGTTCCTCTTTTTAACGAAAAAAACCGCACTCAAATCGGTTGCGTTTAAACCGAGTTATATGCATTCAAACTGATTGGAAAAAAACGCAATTACTTATTAGCCAACCTAATAATACTGCATTTAAGCGTGATTTTTGCTTGAAAGCAATCAAAAATCGCTGCTTAATTTCGCCCTGCTTCATTCAGATAGTACCTGACCATGTTAATAAACAATACTATTGTACAGTACGTTACAAGCATTTCGCGAAATTAAGCCCTGGGGCGTAATTTTGAATTTCACGTGAACACCAAAAAACTAGCATTTGTCGTACAGACCCCTGGGCCTAATTACAAAGAAAACCGATAAGATTAAAACCGTAAAGATTGAAAAAATCCCATCAGCCGCCACAATCCACCTCTACATAGAGCGAACAATTACTATCACCGAAAGGTTATACCTGGAGCCCAATCGGTATATCTTGAAGAACTACCATCCACCCACGTATACTGACCGTTTACGGTAAAGTCGTTAGCACCGATCCAGACATAGTCGCAGCTCGAAAACGATGGCGTGCTGATGATCACGGCTGGAATGTGCATAAGATTACTTAATACTTACAAGAAAAAAATTTTGAATGCGCAAAGAGGTAAACATGGTTGGGTTGAAGTAAAACCCATGCCGCCAGTTTATACATCAATAATTCGTGGGTATTTGTATCCCTAAAGTAATCTCTTTCTGTCGAGGATTCGAGTGGCCTGGAGTGTTATAATAAAGTTTTGTCAGTTTTCCGTAATTTTTTATAATAGTAATACGTTCCAATTCAAAGACGCTTTCAAAACCAACAGAGGCATTTTCCAAGTCAAATCAAAATAGTGAATGTTCTCGTCGAACTGAAATATGTACTGCGAGGTTTGGAAATTGTCGTTATTATTGAAATAAAATTGATATAGAACGGATGTGTTCCTTAACTTTATGGTTTTTTGGACTTGGATGGCAAAAATCTTCATGGCTTTTTTAGCGCTCAAGTCGGCCGCCCATCCTCTTTCCAAGTTCCAACTCATATCCTTGTCTGCGAATCCCTTTCACATAAATCGCCACTATTTTGCAAAGTTTTGCTTCAAACTAATGAATGCCAAATCTCGCATGCTAATAGTAAAGCAATGAATAACCCTAAAGGGTTCAACCTATGAATTTCAAAAAGACTTCTGCATTTGAATCTCAATTACTAGCATTCATTGATGATGACGATTACTCATTGTTACAGTAGAATATAAGGTGTAAGTTATGAATATAAGAGACATTTCATCATTTTCCTCTCTCTATACTATGATAGAACACATAAATAAAGTAGGATATAAGAGAATTTTCACCCGGTGGCTCGGAAATATTCGTATCATTTTGCAAATGAATGCTTGAATATTATTACTTACACGCTTTCTCTTGAAAAAATAGAGATTAAATATCAATCGCACAAGGAAATTTGTTTGAGGTGCTAAAATAAGCGTCGAATGCGTTCTTTTACCATCGGACCTACACAAGTTATTATTCAGTGACCTTAAACTGTACAATAGATTGAAGTCATGTAAATAAGAAATGCGAATTAAAAGTGTTACCGAATTCTCCTACATTCTCTTATATTCAGGTTCTACTGCTATTAGAAGGTGCAACGAACTTTTGCTTGAGATAATGCATAAGCAGAAAATTACCCTCCACATTGCCATTTTCAAATCCTGATGTTATCGTAGTGAGGTGTCCGTTTGACGCAGCGCGCTTGCAGAAACTTTCTGCGGCGAACCAAGTCTTCTTTATGACGCCCACATAATAGCACTTGTTCGATACGACTTCTGACGGACGCCAACCATCAGGACATGCTTTTGATGAAATTGTGACGACAAGAGAAAAAGACAGTATAATCGATAAGCAACGCATCTCTATTCCAGAGTGAGCCCTTTCTCAAAAATTTTTCGTTAAATGCTCTGATACTCTAGCGAGTTTTACCGATACTGAGCGGAATGGTGGTGGATCAGTTTTATGTCGTTTCATCACGAGAAAGTAAATAGATTTGCAATGCAGCAACGTCATATATATTTCTCATATCTTTTGTGTTGCTATAACTTGTGAACATTGACGCATTTCCGAAGATTGGGCAGGGAACAGTTACGAAAACACTACTGATAATCTGTGGTTATGGGCGTTTGCTGTTCCGATTAGCAAATGACAACGGCTAGTTGTGTGATCAAGAGGAATACCAAGTCAAACAATGAGTTGGTCTAAGTACTTCCATTCGATGATGAATAAATTAAATTGTTTTTCGTCGAAACATAGACCAACTGCACAATAATACTCTATCCTATAATAATGCGAAACACGCTAACGCTAATAACATAATAATGCATAAGAAAGTGAAGAGAGTAGGATTCTCTGATTGTTAAATGTTATTATGCATTAATTTCGCGCGAAAAGCTGCCTGGAACTTGCCAAGAAACTAATTGTTTATTGAATAATATTGGCTGAAATGCACAAACAGAGCTAAACATTACATATATCACGAGGCACTTATAAATGTTCTGAAAATAATTTTTGAAATTGATCATGGCGATGTAGAAACAAAGTCACAAGCGAAGACAAAATCTTGTTTGGAAGCAAACTGATGCTAAGAGTATGGTATCACGTATGAAGCCAACTAAAAGAGATAGCACCAACATTTTGCCATTAAAAAAAAACAGGTTAATAAAACTTAACGTAAAACTCGTAAAATTAGTTGCGATCAGTTGCTGTTGTAGTGGACGGAGGGATGTTACAGTAATCTTCACTGTAAATATACTTAAATGCATTTGGCGAAACTGTCTGATACTCTTACTTGCAAGTTTTGTTCTGAAGCCATGCAGCCATCCCATTTCGACTGTCTGAATCGGTTGCCGAATACACACAGTTTTCACCTCCGACCAAATAGGCGAGTGTGCTGAGATCCGCCTGTTGTTCATACTGTACTGCCAAAAATTTAATGCCCGCTTGCGCTAAGATATCGGCTGTATCGTAGGGAGCACTTTCCGTGAACCTGAACAATGTCGCGGCGTTGCACATTTTCGGTGAATTGAGAATGCTTATTTAGCTACTGCTTACTCTGTTGTCCCGCTGATATATATTAGCAGCTGCGGTGTACCGGGAGGCACTAAGTTCAATGTCAACAGTTGATTGACCCAAAGAAAAGCTCTGCAAATAAAATTTTGTATTTAAAGTTTAAAATGCTTGCAATTTACTCGTTCAGGTTCTGGCCCATTCCATCTTGTTTATTATGATTTATTAACGTATATACCACATCTTCTACTGAAGGAGATATTAGATAAACCGTAGCTTCATGAGATACTGTAATCAGTGCGAACACAACATTGTCAGCAGCCACCGTATACTCGGATGCAAAGACAGTCAGGAAGGTTCTAAGCTAAAACGCTGGCATTTGAAAAATGTAAATAAATTAAGTTTCTAATAGAAAACCTGATCATAGTCGATTTTGGACACTGCGCTGGAATCATCAACGACCAAATAGATCATATACTTAATCGATTTGATATCGCAGCTATGAGGAGGAGATGATGCAGTTGTAGTTGTAGCACTTTCATTGCAAGAAGTGTAGCTAAACAGCATTGTCTGTTTCTGAGGTAGAATAGTGCAAAACAAAATATAGGTTAATTTGGTTAAGATCACATCTTGATGCAATTGTTAGATTGAAATAGGCGTGAGAATGGTATTGGCGCGCATATGTTACCTGCAAGTCTTATTCCATGCCTGAAGAACCACATCGTCCAGTGAGACCCCGGGAATTCCAGCGCGAAGAACGCAGTCGTATCCACCTGATAGTTGCGCTAACTTATCAACATCCGCATTGCTTCCGTAGGCGATCGACAAAAAGCTTTGGCCGTATTGATTTCGAAGTTGAGATGCCAACGACAATGGATCATCTGTGTAACTGAAATCGACAGTTTCATCAACTTTTCATAAATGTTCAACTCTTTAACCTCGTTGTAGTGATATAGAGAATGAGATGGTGAGCGCTTGGTCGGTACTCTTTTTCATTAATCGTATCGACAATAACTCGAAACGCACTGCAAAATTTAAAAAATTGAATGACATTGCTAAGCAGAATAACAATACCTTTGCAGATTGATGGAGTAATCTCCTACGGCTTGATAGGTGTATTGAATTATCTGCGCTAGCTCAGGACCCTTATAGAACCCCAACGTGCCAGTTGCCATTGCTGTTGAAGAAGCTGACAAAAACAAAACTTGAGTGTAACTCGGACTGTAGGTTAACTTTGATAAATACTGGATGAGAAAGCTTTGCATCTGAAATCGAACATTTAAATCAATCAACTTTTTTCAACTTTACCTCTAAAAACTGGGCTGTATTCGAATTACCCGAGTCGTCGAGAATGATAAATATATCATAAACCATGTCTTCCGGGCAGTTATCGGGAGGCAGAGTGGTGACCGCTGTCGACGGTGGTGCTGTTGACGTTGTACTGACCGTCGTATACGGAACTAAAAATTTAACAAAGAGCAAAAAATTGAATGATGTTGCATAATTATCCATTCGGAACATTACCATACAGTTGGATTCCTTGCTTCCGAATTACATGTATTCTAATTCAGATACTTTTTTTCAGCTACTGCACTTGAGCGTGTAATAATCGGTTTGAGCACTAGAGCTATTAGACATAGAGAAGAATTCCATTCTGACCTGTGGATGTTGGACTGATGGAGGAATATTCGTATTCGCCTGAAAAGGAGCTGTGTATATATGAAGATGCTAAGTCCGTGTATTGTTATTTCGCAATAGTTGAAAAGTGCAAAATGAAGGAGAAATATTCAAATTTTAAAGGAGATACAACACTAAAATTTAAACATTTTAGGTTTCAACGTTTCTACGGATGATTCAACGAAGTCAAAAGCCGAAAAATTCCTAATTATCATTTTTTAATAAAGTTTCAGTTCCTCAAAAGTTAATCAGTTTCGGTATGAATTTGCAAAAACTTTGTAATATTTAATTACTTGAACTTTTTTAAAGAATATTAAAGCAATGCATTATATCAAATAAATGCAATTTTTCAACGAAATTTTGAATTTCGTGAATAGGGTAACCTACATATGAATTGGGCGGATTTTTCGCAACTAGCCGTTCGCCATTTGCCTTGTTGACACTGAATGCCTGCATTGTTTCCTGTAGAATGACATATTTGAGCGCACTGAAGGGTCGGCTGTCCAGGTGTCCAATTTGTGTAATCCATTGAGGACCCGTCAGCATATTGAAATGGCTGTGTTCCTATTTGAAAGGCTCCGAACCATGGATCCGTGCTGAGAAAAGGAAGCCAAGCAACTGAAAATATAGTGCAGAGTCACACGGAGGAAGTCGATGAAAGTGTAGTAGCATACTATTTCAAGCGTTGCTGTCTCTAATGAAACAGTGTTCGTTATATTTTTTTTCTTTAGTAATACCGAGTTTAATATTTTACTATCCACCTCGTTTTATGTGTGTATTTCGTATTTTTGATAACATTAACTCTCGTAAGGATCATGGATAGACCTGGTTGGCTAGGAAAGACAAAGAGAAGTTGCTACAATGTGGGGTGATGGTAACCATAGATACAAGATAGAACTGATCGTCCAGAAATTGGTTTAAGAAATTTTTTCACCCACAATTATTACATCACAAGACGTGATAAAAAAATCAGAATGGAATTGTTGCCCTGAACAGTCGTTTTCTTGCACTATAAAGTTTATCATTCCATCCAGATTCGATTCCAAGCAGGGTTAACCATATTTCATAGGCTCAGGGAATATATTGTATTGGTTTAGCGTTCAGTTAGGGGCGAAATCTAGGACGAAGAATTGTCCGATTTTTGAACAGAGACCAAAACATCAATTTTCCGAAAACAATATGCTCTTCCTTATATATATCATTCTTCTCATATACTCCGGATAAAGGCCTCTCAACTGAATTCGACGTGCTGGATTATTGCATTTTCATTATGCATCTCACAATCACAATTTTAGTATAGTCCAAATAAAATTTTGATTTTCGATTAGTATAGTCGCATTCAAACATACTTCGGTTGCATAAATAACTATTTTCGATAATGTTGCGCCATGAAGATTAAAGCAGTCTTTCAAGGAAAGTCATCGTATTTCAATATTAAGTAAACATTTACGTTTTACAATTTCCGCGCATTCTCAGGTCGCTTCAAGGTTAACTTACCAATGATTGATCCATCGAACACGTTGTGAATTGATGCCAGTCGTCCATTTGGAAGAGTCGTCTCACAATACTTTTCGGCGTCATTCCATTTTAGTTTCTGATGGACAATTACCGTAAAGCACTTGCCACTTTGTTCTTGACAAAAGTGCGGTGTTGAAACTGAAAGTGATTATTTAAAAGGTACAATTTGGAATAATAAGGCAGCAAAATAATCAAATGAGCTGAGCACAAGATGCAAGCGATTAATGAGTTAGGCGTTCTGTAGCAAAAGAGGTTGGTGCGTAACCCCGTCAAATAAAAGACAATTAATATTCATATTCGAAATTTCCTCCATTGAAGAAGATTAAACGTTGAAATTTCTATGCGCTCCTTAATGGTCTACGGTCTTATACCTAATGCGGAAACTATCCTCTGCAATCAGCTGGTCTCAATATTTTAGCTCGGAGGCGAGCCTGTGAACATGAGACGGGCTAATCTTTCAGGCGTCCGGCTTTAATTCCGCACATCGTCGATCGGTACCCACCTATATTCTAGTCCCACTCAATTCCGTCTGACAACACCTTTACGCGTAATCTGCTCGTCCCAAAGCACAGCGATCATTACTGCTGATCCTTTTTGGGGACTGAAAGGGACAGAGTTACGGCTATTCAGGCTTCACAATGAAAGTTACTCGTACTCTACTCAGCTGGTGATTATTCCGAACGTTTGTAACAAATAGCGGTCCTCAGGGGAATCACCCAAGTTCCCTCCTATTACGAAAGAAAACATTAATTTATTAAAGGATAAATGATACCATCTTCTGTTTTTGAAGTTTGACAAAAGCACAGAAGGAAAAGTATAGAGATATCTTTTACGCTGAACATTGCTTACGCGGCAAGATACATTGTCAACTGTATATTGTGTCTGTGTAATGCTGGGCGGCTTGTGCCGCTCGTCTATCGCCATTTAACCGTTGTTCCTTATGAGAGCTGATAGTTGTCGCGTGTGAAAATATACAGTGTGATAGCACGGAATGCAGGTGTTAGATATTTTGATAGAAAATGGGACGATCTTGTGGCGGCAGTATCTTATTCGGCAATTTAATCGATCTTAATTAAGCTGAGAACATAAAGGCAACCATCAAGGACGGCGTTGCGCAAGGCATGCATACTGAACACAGGCCCAAATTACTATTCTAAAGAGCATTCACGCGCTTTTCTTTTAAAAGTCCTTCACGAGACGGAATATGGCACTTAGCTTTTTGAAAGACTTTAACTCTCTTTGATTAAGCATTTTGCGGCAACTAATGATGAAAATGATGACACTATTGGTTACGGAGTGTTGATTATATGATTTTATTTGCTTTTACAGCGTTTCTTCCTCGCACGCTCTTACTCAACTGTTTCGTTGTCACGGCGGTAGTTTCAGAAACGCACACTCACTCCCTAACCTGCCAGCTGTCTTTCATCGCCCAAAGGGCATTGCTCTACATCATTCATCATGATACACTGCCGCACAAACGACAGTGACCATTATAATGCGCTGCAATGCGTTCGAGCATTTGTTGAATTTGTTTATTTGCTCATTTTTACGAACACAAATTCAGTCGCGTAACGGAATGTCAAACAACAGCGTTCCGCAATTAATGCATAGTTATGTTGTAGGAGGTGAAATGAACGAAAGTCCAATATCAAAATAGTCTCCAGGTGAGCCGGCATTCGTATTAGTGAATTCAAATGTCACTGAAGTTGAACCTGCAATAGCACTTTGCAGCCGCCTGTTAATTAAGTCCAGGATATTCGTCAAGTCGCCAGAGAGCCTAAAAAAGCGACATTAGTCATTTAGGGCAAAAGTCTGTGATCGATTACGGATAATTTCCACTATTCGTTCGGAGAGTCAGAGTTGCATCACTGGCTGTTTTGAAAGCCTTTAACGTAATATTCACTTGCTGTCCACCCTGTGACAAGATCCAGTAGCAGTCCAAGTTTCCACCATAAGTGCCATTATATCCGTTGTAGCCGGGAGACCAAAACGGACCAGCTTGGTTGACCACCTGCCCTCCGTTCATCTTTTTTACGCATCCAACTGAAATATGACGAATTGACAGTTATTTTGAAATTTGCTTTGTAAAGCGCAACCTTTGCCGCAACTATCGGGATCAAGATTTCCTGGGCAATGGCATGTGGCTACATTGCCTGAAAAGCTGCAATTGCCGGGATAACCCAGCGTTCCTGTGCAGTTTTTCGTGTGGCATGCATTTGAAGGAGTTGGTCTCGGTGTTTGTGTTGTTCCAGTTATTGGTGATGTAGTCGTCATGGTTCCAGTGGTGTTGCCTGATGAACTCGTGAACATTTCGCAAACGAAGCAATTCTCAACTCCGCAGGGCTCCGTCTTCCAAAGGCCTGTTGTGCGCGCTACCATTGAAACGCACGGCTTAGTACGATCCGGTTGGCCTTAACATCATGTTTGAATCATTATTTCACTTCAACTATGGCGCTAAATATCGACGAACAATAAAACAACAACTCTGATTCTCTAAGCAGTGTTGAACTTTCAAAACTTAGCAATTACAATAAGGTAAGAGACTGACTTTCCGTTCGACCGATATTTATTTGACCTAATATGTTGTGTCGACTTTGTACTCACGATTACGCAATTCTCCATGCCGAAACGAAACCGGACAGTTTTATATGCTTAAAACAATATCATCATAGTTTAGGATCAACGATTTTGTTATTTTTGTGAAAAATATCATTATCCAGCCTCATATATATTTACATAAAGCGAATAATTACAATAATTAAATAGTTATACCTGGAGCCCAGTGATAATATTTAGAAGGATTACCATCCACCCACGTATACTGACCGTTTACGGTAAAGTCCTTAGCACCGATCCATATTTGATCGCAGGTCGAAACCGATGGCGTGCTGATGATCACAGCTAAATGTGTATTCCATTGCTTTCTACTTACACCATAGTAATTTTGAGTGCGCAAAGAGGTAAACATGGTCGGCTTGAAATAAAACCCATGCCGCCAGTTTATGCATTAATAATTAGTGGGTATGTGTCTCCTTGAAGTAATCTCTTTCAGTCGATGATTTGAGTGGCCTGGAGTGTTATAACAAGATCATTCTTCTTCGCCTTTCGAAACTGTGAGCGTCTTCCTCTCAGAGCCAGTTCGCAGCGTTGATGATACAACGAAGACCGCTTTCAATTCGTTGAAACGTCGCCTTTCTTCGAAGAGAGGGGGGCGGGGGTAAAGGAGATAGATCGATAGAGGCAAGCAAGCCAGCGAGAAGAAAAGAGAGAAAGACAAAAGAGAGCGAGAGAGAGAGAGAAGACAGAGAGAGCGCGCGAGAGAGGAGCACGGTGCACCAGTAGTCACAATCTCGAATTTCCTCAAACTTCGGGTTTTTCAGCAATTAAATCACAACTTAAAAATATAGTTGATAGAGCGTTAGATTCCTAACGGAGTGATCTCTTAATGTATGAAATCCGATTTTGAATTTAAGCTTACATCGAAAAGCAAAAAGATAAAATCGAAAGCTCCATAGTAAACGTACTTCATAGATTACTTGGCAAAAAATTACTTAGAAATAATATTGTAGATATCAAAATAAAGAGCTTAAAAAGTTATATTAATGTATGAAGCCCGATTTTTAATCTAATTAGAAGCTAAAAAGCAAAAGCTAAAAAACATCGTTAACTGAGTATCTGACAACGTGCACGTGCTAGTACAAATCTGGTGCGCCGTGAGGAGCAGACGACAATGAATTGAAACTAAACGGAAGCGCGCCGCGATGCATGCACCCCACGTCATTGTCTCCAAAATTTGCATAATTGATTATGCCTCGCGTGTCGTGCGTTCCGTTATCATAAATCGATTACGATGATAGCGATGAACTTATGGCCTACCGTACCATTTTCAATACATATTGTCCTCTT
This sequence comes from Plectus sambesii, assembly GCA_002796945.1. NCBI lineage: Eukaryota > Metazoa > Nematoda > Chromadorea > Plectida > Plectidae > Plectus > Plectus sambesii. Next base: position 10,539 of record NIUQ01004346.1, read on the forward strand.
CGTTTAGAGACGTAATCACTCTAAGCGATTTCGCTAATGCCACCGAAGATGNTACGATGATAGCGATGAACTTATGGCCTACCGTACCATTTTCAATACATATTGTCCTCTTCGTTTAGAGACGTAATCACTCTAAGCGATTTCGCTAATGCCACCGAAATTGTTCGATTAATTTTTTGCGGTTCCTATCCCAATATGCCGATTAATCGAGCGGAAATTAATGCCAAAATGTGCTAAACTACCAAAAATAACGTTCCGCGCTACTTAATTCGCTCAACTCTCGAAAAGAAAAAAAATCAAGAGAAATCGTCAAAAGTGCGATTTTCGAAGCGATTTTCCCTGCGAATGAGCCATGTACGTAAAAAACTGATGCTTCCATTCGAATCACCGACCCAAAATAACCCCGAGTCAATCATTTTTAGCGCCTACAGACGTTGTTGTGAAGACGGTCGATTTTCTTTCCTTTATTCAACTGATTGCCAGAACACGTCCTCTCTCATTCACCGTGTTTGGACAAGGTACCCCCCACGTGACCAAATCGTGTGACGGGGCGTCACGTAGCAACACATTGCTGCTTAACATTTTATGCTGATCAAGCAATTATCGTGTCAAGACCAAACTACTACAAGGCTGCTCTGTGAGCGATTTGGTCACGGGGGGGGGGGGGGGGTACCTTGTCACCGAACCCTCATTCACACAATTCGTTTACAGNACGGGGCGTCACGTAGCAACACATTGCTGCTTAACATTTTATGCTGATCAAGCAATTATCGTGTCAAGACCAAACTACTACAAGGCTGCTCTGTGAGCGATTTGGTCACGTGGGGGGGGGGGGGGTACCTTGTCACCGAACCCTCATTCCCACAATTCGTTTACAGTGATTTTCCCATGATCAGAGCGGAATAACGGAAAATGCAGCATATTCTGTAGTCACAACATCCTGATTCAGCGCAAATAGCATGCGAGTGAATAACAGGTATGAGACAGTCAGAATCTACTTGACTTTCCGTTCATAGAAAACCCCAACCTGTAACTGAAATCGCGTGCCTTCGCGACAGACGTCTGCTTCCATGCGAAAACATGGTGTTACTAGTACGCTCGCCTCACTTTCGAGCAAGCAGAAGAGTATGCACGTGCTACACGGGTGCAACAAAAAGGCTAACGATACGATTTGTATTTTTATTGACTTGGTCCATAATAATCCAAATGAGCCATAACTAAACACAAATAATCTGCAGATGTTGGGCTTTCGTTTAAAAAAAACAATTAATTAACTTAGTAATGGCGTTGTCAAGATATGGCCAAGCAAAGATCAGGTCTCATTGTCGGCTCTCTAGCGTACCACCAAGTTTTGTAGGCAGTTCGTTTCCAAGCGAGTGCTTATCTTTACTGGCTCATATCTTGACTACACCATGACCAAATTCAATAATTCTTTTTTCAAATTAAAGCCCAGCATCTGCAGATTATTTTTTTAAGTTACAACTCAGTTGGATTATTTTGGGCCAACCTATTCAAAAAAGAAATTGGGCCGGTTCCATAATCGTGTCCTAAGTTGTTCTTATGTTATGCAATACTTAAGTCCATTATGAAGCATAGCGCTGAGTATCGCTATGAATTGCTTAACTTTAGGACACGATTATGGAACCGGCCCATTGTGTTATTATTTTGTGGATGCTCTGTATCAGCAAAATCTTGCATTATTTCTTAAAGTTACCATAAAATGATGAAAAAACTAATCATAATGATTCGAAAAAGGAAATCTAAGTTAGAGAAAACTCTTTAAATGCAGCAAGCCTCATTGAATTTAGATATGTATTAGTAGAGTTACTGTTCATCAAACTTTGCCAACGAACTCTTGCTGCACCTTTATAACCTTTTTCAAATTCATTAGAATACTTTATAACATAAAATTTTAAGCTGAAAAGATAGACTTATAAGTTGTTTATAAAGGTTGTAAAGCAGTAAGAGACGAATTTGAAAACTAAAGAACGAAACAAAATAACAATTATGAAGAAAATTAGAGGGGAAAATGTAGAGGTAGAAGAAATTTTTACGCACCCTGTAGATCAACATTCTCGAATGCTGACGTAATCGTAGTGAGATGTCCGTTTGATGCAGCGCCCTTGCAGAAACTTTCTGCGGCGAACCAAGTCTTCTTTATGACACCCACGTAATAGCACTTGTTGGGGACGACATCTGATTGGCGCCAACCATCAGGACATGCTTGTGATGAAATTATGACGACAAGAGAAAAGGACAATATAATCGATAAGCAGCTCATTTCAATTCCAAAGTGAACCCTTAAATATTTCGTTAAACCCTCTGGTACTCTAGCAAGTTGTACCGGTACTGAGCGGAATGGTGATAGATCAGTCTTATGTCGTTTCAACGCGAGAAAGTGAACAGATGTATAGTTCAGGAGTGCCGTACCTTTCTTATATCTTTTGTGTTACTATAGCTTGTGAACATTGACGCATTTCTAAAGGGAGTGGAGGCAACAGTTTCGAAAATACTACTGATAATCTGTGGTTATGGGCGTTTGCTGTTCCGATTAGCAAGTGAAAACGACTAAGTGTGTGATAAAGAGGTATACCAAATCAAACAACGATTTGGTCAAAGTACCTCCATTCGATGATGAAGAAATTAAATTGTTGCTCATCGAAACATATACCAATTGCACAATAATACTCTATGCTACAATAATGCGAAAAATACTAATACCAATATATTAATAATGCGAAAGAAAGTGAAGGGCGTGGTATGCTTTGATCACTAAATATTATTATGCATGAATTTTGCGCACAAAATTGCCAGGAACTTGCAAAGAGATGAATTTTTTGTTGAATAATTTAGGCAAAAATGCACCAAATTGGCCAAAATCTTTCATATGTCTTGAGGCATTTTGAAATTATATAAAAATAATTTTAAAACATGATCGGGGTGTTTTGGAGACATGAGCAAACAAAGAGAAGTGCTTTTTTCAACTGAAATGATATACATTTTGCGCGTCGTAGGCAATTCGTTAGAAAACGAGTGCTTTTCTTTGATTTTCCATAACTTTTTAAAAAGTGAATAAAACAAATAAAATTTTGCACACAAAAAGAGCAATATGCAACAAAATGAAATGGCGAAGTTTAATGAAATGCACATAACAATTGAGAACAAAAATAAAATGCCGATCGAACTTTCTACTGACTGTGCAGCAGTAATATCATCTCATGTTACTTATTCTTCCTCGCTAGAAAAATATTGCATCAAGAATGGCAGAGTAAAATGATTTCGTACTTCGTACAGAAAAAATTCTCATACGCACATGATTGATTTTTATTCGCAACATAATATTTTTTGGGTGGTACAGAGTTCCCTGAGTTCGCTTGGCTCAGTGGTCTAGGGGTATGATTCTCGCTTCGGGTGCGAGAGGTCCCGGGTTCAATTCCCGGCTGAGCCCAAATTTTGCCCCCCACGTGACCAAATCGTGTGACGGGCAGAGTTGCAACTCAAGTTTGTTAACTAAGTTATTTAACTTAGTTAAAAACTTAGTAATAGTACTAAGTAACTAACTAAATTTCGAAAAAACTTAGTACTAACTAAATAACTAACTACTATTTTAAAAAACGAGTTTAACTAACTAAATAACTAACTAAATTATTTTTTTGTCAACTTAACTAA
>NIUQ01004347.1:0-14065 GCA_002796945.1 Plectus sambesii
GAGTGCGGCTTTCGGGGTTTTATAGATCTATTCTCAACTTAGATTTTCTTTTTTTTATCATAAAAATCCAATCACAAAAACACATTTTATTAACTTTCGAAGAAATGCGAGATTTCGTAAAAACGAGCATTTAAACCGCAAGTCACGCGTTTTTACGAAATCTCGCATATCTTCCAAAGTCCATAAAATGAGTTTTTGTGATTGGATTTTTATGATTAAAAAAAGAAAATCTAAGTTGAGAATAGATCTATAAAACCCCGAAAGCCGCACTCAATTTCGTTACGTATTACCCTAATAATTTTGGCATCAAACGTAAGTCCTTTTTTCTGAGCCGCCCGAAAAAAATCATGCTTGTTAAATTTATCATATCTCCGCTTAAACTAAACAGAATCTGATGAAACTTGACATACATAAACAGTAACAGTACTAGTATATTTGTGTAAAATTTCAGCTTGATTGATTCAGTTACTGAAAAGATATTCAGTTGTGAAAATGATACGTAAAACACGCTGTAATTGGCCGGCGGTCTTTAACTTTTGACCGCCACTGTATCTAGGCATACTTCCCAAATATCAGATCTTTTGGGATGATATGTGATAAGATACAGGTTTATTGTGAAAAGTAGAAAAGCGCACTTATTCAAAAATAAATTGGGGAAGTTGCTAAGGTTGACTAAAAATCGCGAAAAAATAATATTTAGGTAGCCACGGACCTCCTTTATCAGCCTGCAAAATTTCATAATTTTTGGAAAAGCCGTTTTCTTGCAATCTGTAACTCTTTAAAGGTCTTCTAAGTCCGGACACCGGTTTTTGTTGTTAAAATACAGTACTCGCGCACAAAAATAGACTGCACGTGCACAAAACGTGCCCTCGTTTTTTACTTTTAAAAGAGAACTTCTCGCTATTGAAATGAAATTTGTTTTATCCTCTATTTCATAGGACCAAAACGTAAATTTAGAATCCAGTTTGACCAGCTCATCTTGCTTTATTACAGGGGCCGGTTTCTCGAAACGCCGGGAAGGCGCAGGGTGCACCCGGGGTACGCGTACCCTGTACCCGGGTTTCTCGAAACATTTTTGCTCTGGGTACGGCTTCCCCGGGAAGGCTCGGGAAGGCTGGGCGCTACCCTTGCTCGGAGCTGTGGTAGCGTTGGCCGGGAAGTGAATTTTAAAGCTTGCAAGTAGGTTTTTTGACGAAAATGATTGTTTTTATTGAATTCTATGATGTTTTTAATCTTTTGGCAGAGTTTTGTTGAATTTGGCGCGGTACTTAGGAAAATCGAGGATGATTTTAAATCGGCTCGTTAAATTGGCTTGTTTTTTGAATAACTTTGCACAGACTGAACGGATTTTGATAATTTTGGGTTTATTACAAACCCCGCGCTCTAAGAATTGTTTTTAGCATAAAAAAATTGATGACCCAAAATCAAGCAAGTACCCCCTAATTTTAGGGGTACCTTTACACCAAAACCTGCCAAAACGGATTTTTTGAGGTTCACTTTGAACTTTGAATGACATGAAAACAACATTGTTAAAAAGTACCCCTAAAATTAGGGGGTACCTGTTTGATTATGGGTCATAAGTTTTTTTATGCCGAAAGCAATTCTTAAAGCGCGGGGATTGTGAAAAACCCAAAATTATCAAAATCCGTTCAGTCTGCGCAAAGTTATTCGAAAAAAATCTCTAGCATTTTGTCAAACAGTCTGTGTAATGACCAAATTCATCGTTAAGAGCACAGCATTCATCGGCACAATTATTTCGTCATTTAATTAACTCGAAATGACTTAAAATGAGAAAAATAGCTCTACAAAACCAAATTTGATTATTTACTAATTAATTTTTTAACAAAACTCACTTTTTAAACTTATTTTAGAGTTATAATTGCATTAATCTTAAGTGTCAATTCGAAAGATGCGTTCGCGCCGATGGATTGCTGCAGTTAATGCGTCGGGTATCGCCCGAGCGTTCACAAGCGCCTAACACCAGTATGCCAATTTGCCCTAACTCCAATGCAAAACATAGGAGAACCTAAGCAACGAGTGGCTGCGCACGTCGTCAATTTTCAATTTTTTGCATGGTAAGGGTAAATTGGCATACTGGTGTTAGGCGCTTGTCGAGCGTTCGAGAAACTCGGGCATTTTCGCCGGGCGATACCCGGCTCGGGAGCCTTCCCGGCCGCTACCCTAGGGTAGGCCGTACCCGGAGTTTCGAGAAACCGGCCCCTGGTGTTTCACCAAAATGTTATTTAAACACTCAAACGAGTATTTAATTACTTCAGATGATTAGAAATTGAATAGAAATTGCTTACCGTACCTGCTGTTTTAATATTGCGAACTTTTTAACAGAAGTTCCGTTGAGTTACGCGCTTGCTTCCCAGCTAAAACTCGTTTTTCGGAGCAGTCAAATTTCATCGCTTACTGCGCACTTCACTTGTAACCGATTTTGCCGATTTTTTAACATAATGTTAGATTGCTTCCAGGGTATATATTTTTAAAAAATAATGAAAATCGAATCTGCCATTCGCGAGTTACTGCAAAAAATATTAGTGTGGTACTTTTTTTCGCGCCACCCTGTAAAGGGTGACTCAAAAAAGTCTTTGCTTGCCATTTCGTTCAGAATTAGCAGATTTTCCTAGGCTTGGGCTCAATCAATAGGCCTTGGCCTAAAAATTCTCAGGGCGAAGTTCCATTTGAATTGATTCATGGGGATGACTACAGTAACCCAGAAACCTCACTGGAAAACACCTTTTTTGGGTCGACTTGAACCCCTTGTAACTCAATTACCATTAATCGTGGCGACTTTAAACTTTGCAAGGCTCTTCTGAAGGACCCTCCGAATGTTGCGCAACATTGATTTGTTTTGGGGTACCATCGTATCCTGAGATATTCGAAAAATTCGAAAAAGCTCAGAAAAATTGCTCAGCTTTGAGACCTCAGATCTCGGCAATGAAAGAGTTTATGAACAAAATCATTCTACTTTCAGATGCTAGGGTATTTCAAGTTTGTATTCCCACAATATTCTGTAATGTCATGGACCTTCATTTTTAACCTCCTGAGTAGTCATGAGATGAAATTTCGATACTGGCAAAAAACATCGAGTTGCACCTTATTTTGCTCCTCATGACATCCTTACGAAGAAATCAACTGATGAAAGTCCTCGAAAGTGCTCGCTTTTAATATTCTCCTTAAAAATTCAATGTTTTAAAGTTTTAAAATTTAAACTGAATGGTGCGAAAAATTCGCAAAATTGGCCAGAGGAGCCTTGCTAAATAAGAAGTCATTAGGATAAAAGACAATTAAGTTACAAGGGTCAAAGCCGACCCAAAAAAAGAGTTGTTTCAGTCAGGTTTTGGGTTACTGCGGTCGTCGTCCCATACCAATTCAAATGGAACTCCGCCCCAAGAATATTTAGGCCAAGGCCTATCGATGGAGGCCAAACGTAGGAAAATCGGCTAATTTTGAACAAAATGGCAAGCAAAGATTTTTTTGAGTCACCCTGTATGTCTCTGTCACTAACTTAATAAACTGTTAAAATTTCGTGTTGACTGATTATATATAAGGTGTTCAAATATATCCTACTGACTTGTTATTTGAATAACTCGGCCCAAAATTGTCCAATCAGGCTGATTGAAAGTACATTTGACTCGTCTTGAGATGAGAATTTTTTGGCATAAATAATTTATGACCCCAAATGAAGCAGGTACCCCGTAATTTTAGAGGTAATTTTTTCACTGTTTTACTTCTACGTCATTCGAAGTTCAAAGCTATCTCCAAAGAACCATTTTAGCAATTTTCCAGCGTTGAGGTACCCCTAAAATTAAGGGATATCTGCTTAACTTTAGGTCATATATTTTTTATGCCAAAAAAATTCTCGTCCCAAAACGAGTCGAATGCACTTTGAATCAGCCCGATTGGATAATTTTGGGCCGAGTTATTCAAAAAACAAATCGGCAGGATATCTTTGAATACCCTGTATGTCTGCTTTTAAGCACAATTTTGTCAAAGGCGTCATTTTTGCCATTAATCTGCTCGCCATTGCGCTCGTTCGCATTTTCGCTCGTTCCCAGTGACTGTTTATTTTTCCATGTCCATATCTTCACAACGCTGCGACCATATTCAGTAATTTTTTGGCAAATAAAACCCCAACATATGTGCAGGATGGTCTTATAAAAGAAGTCAGGCGACGTAACCTTTGAATGGGGAAATACTCATGGCCCAAATTTTCACCGTATGGTGTCCTCGATAGAGCTTGCAGTGGGCGGTGTTTGGGCTTTTCCTTTACAAACTGTCGTTGCGGGACCCGAAAATGTGCAAAAAAGGGCCTTAAATCGGAGGTGACTTTGGAGGGTGACTGTAGAGCGGAGAGTTGAGATGGTGAGCTGATATTTGGGCCAGGGGTAGTTCCAAAGGTTGCAAATATTTCCCAAAAAGTTTTTAAAATTGGTCAGAAATTTTCCAAACAATGCCCAAAAATCTGCCAAAACTCGGCCAATGGGGCAGTTTTGGCCTATTGCCAAAATAATTTTTCCAAAACATTCTCACCATTGGGGACTAACCCTTGGCCAAAAATCAGCTCATCATCTCAACTCTCAACTAATCAGTAACCCTCCAAAGTCGCGTCCGATTTTAGACCCTTTTTTCGCACATTTTCGGGTCCCGCAAGGACAGTTTGTAAAGGAGAAGGCCCAAACTCCGTCCACTGCAAGCCCTTTGCCAGGACACGATACGGTTGAAATTTGGGCCCCAGGCACCTCTCCGTTCGAAAGATATGTCGCCTACTTTTTTTAAAGCGCCATCCTGCAGGCTATGTTTAAAAGATTTCAGCTTAATGGAAATTTTTTGAGCAACGTTATTTGACAAAAAAGCTTCTCGTTGAGCGAAAATGTCGCCTTTGACAAAGTTTGCATGAAACCAGACATTCATACCAATCAACACGAAATTTTTATAGCTTTTAAGTTAGTGAATGAAACATACGTGCCCCAAATTTCAGCTTGATTAAACAAAAGCTGGTGGAACTGCGGCGATACAAATATGTAAAGTTTTAGGCGGCCTACCCTGTAATTTCAATTATTAAGACGTCAGTTTCAAAGAAGCGAGACTAAAAAATTTGTAATCTTTCATTTTCGTTTTTCACAAAATTTTCGTTTTCTGTACAAGCTCGTGACCACTTCTTCGATGAAATTTTTAAGTGAAAAGGTCCAATCTCATTTCAAACGCGATCTAAAGAGAATTCAGTCTTATTTTAGACATAAAATATGGATAAAAAATGACAGTTCTAACATTCTAGGAATAGCGTAATTGTGCGAATACCTCAAGACAACGCTGTCTTTAATTAAAATAAGGAATATTATCATACCATAAGCTTTGCCATCTCTAATGATATTAGCGTTTAGATTAATCTTCTGAATGATATGAAATTCTGTTGTTACATTGAATCCAAATTCCATATGATAAGTCGCCACTTTTCGAATATCAAGGAAACCGCAACCAATCTTAGGTTGCTTCTCATGAAGGAAAACGGGTCAAATTTTTCAAAAGGAGCGGATCAGACAGAACCTTTACGAGACGATTTGGCAAAACAGCCGCTTTCACTATGATCTTATAAAAAGTTCAGTACTCATCACATTTAATAATAAAATTACAAATCCGATTGATACATTCTACGTCACCTCTTAAATTATTTCGTTCTTTATACGGAGAGCGTTTGAAAAATACTTTAATATCGAAGATAGAGAACAGCGGTGATTCTCTACTGAAAGTAGTTCATTATTACTTCAGTTTCATAATTTTCAGTTTCATCAAAATTCGACATTTTCGACGCAGTCGACTTAATCATTTCAAAGTACAGCGGTTTGTCCAACGATAAGAAGCGAAGACTGAATATACCGCTGGACGAGATGTTTAAGCAGCATCTCGATGACCGTCGAAAAGCCATATGCACCGACCTAAACGTCAACGAGCTTGTCAACCAAGATATGTCTGACTTACTTTCAACTGACGAGAAGTCAAGCATAAAGGTAAGGTTTCTAATAACAAATACACATTGTATAGACGCATTCTGAGCGATCAAGAAGTTTAAAGTAATTATGACGCAATTGACTCAGCGATCGTGGATACTGAAAAGATATATCGTAAGTTTTGTATCGTATGCGCTATTGTAGAGCACGATATTAGTCACTTTCTTTACCGTATCTGCGTTTCCTATTACGCCAAATAGGAGCCTCTGCTGTTTTTAGTGAATCATGCAAAGTATTCATTCTATCAGATAATAATTATTACAATAAATCCAGCATCCTGGTTGATAATGGATAAGATTATGAATTTAGAATGCGCACGGAAGTGAAAAGACACAGATGTTCTTTACTGCCGTGAAGAAGAATATTCGGCGTTTAATAACGTTTATGGTTGGTCTGAAAGAAACTCAAGACGAGCAGCGTTTTCACTGCTTCTGCAATGAAGAATTCTGCGACAAGCTGGTCTCGATTCTTAATCAACTGTGATACATCGTGAAACAGTTTTGACTTGATGTGCTAGGGACATTGATTTTTTTCTGAATGTTGTAGCGACTTATGACCAATGTTAGTTGGAAAAGTTGGAATTATTTTAATCGATTTTGTAGTGGTAGAGGAAATTCATACAATACTATTGTAACGAATTAGTAGCAGGTGTGTCGCCTAAATTTTATTTTATCGAGGTGATCAATAAGTTGCATAAGAAATGCCAATGTAGTCAAGTTATGACACGGTAATTGACTGAAGAATCGCTCCAAGTATAATGCTATTGTTGATGTTTGTGGCGTGAGGCGCCATCAGTAGCCATTGGGCGGTCACTGCTATCCTCGCTCAACAGGGGCATCGGTAACTATAGGCGAAAATGAACAGCAAAGCTTACATGCGGCAATAAAAAATGAAGCAAGCGTGGCGAGCAAAGAAAATGTGACGCATGAAAACAAGGAAAAAAACGGCGATCAGGCGTAGAAAAAAGGACAGAAGATTATGAACGAGAACAAGGAATGAGAGTCGCGCGCGAAACAAAAGAAGCTTACTCTTTATGAAAGTAAGCGAAATGTTTAACGGGCCGAGTGACCTGAAAAACGACGCTATGATTGGAAGCGGTGATAAGTAAAGATCACGTCTTGGTAAACGGCGGCCAGACCGGGACAATCGCGCGTGGTAATGATACGCTACTTCGGTTGTGTAAGTAAATCATCACATGGCATATGTTCTCCACTGATAGGCTCCGCGAGCCGCTGAAAAATTAAGCTTGGGTGATCTTCCTGAATAGGAATTTTTTGGTAGGTTTCAGTAGCAGTATCGCGCCCAAACTGTATTCCATACGCTGGTACGCGTTGGTTTTAACCGCAGGTATGTTGCACCCGTGTAAATGTTATTGGCAATACAATTTTAATCGTTGTTGTGGAGAGTGCGCCGATAAGTCATAGGAAACTTCGATATTTGTCCTGCCGTGTCGAGGTACACATATTAGATCCACTGCTTAACACTGACAAATATATATAAGTATATCGAATTATTGTTAAATTATACAGTCAACTGTTTTTATAACGCCTGGCTCTATAACGGCGCTGTCTTTATAACGTCGGTCCTTGGCCGGTCCCGACAAAGTGTACTATGTTTTGTACAGGAGCCAACTGCCTTTATAACGTCGGCGTTTATAACGTCGCTGTCTTTATAACGTCGGTTTTTGGCCGGTCCCGTGGCCGACGTTAGTACTGAGTTGACTGCTTTTATAACGTCGGTCCTTTTTGGCGCTGGCTGCTAGTAGCCTTCGCGCGGTACGGGAAGATCAAATGACCCGCATCTCCTCTCCGTCCGTTCAAGCGACGCATACATTGTCCCAATTGAGGCTAATTTTCGCTTCTTTCGTGGAGTCCGCCCTCCTCGAGGGTCATAGTGTAGTTTCCCCAAATCTTGCTCCCTCCCGCGCTGTACTAGCAAGTCTACTACGCAGTGAGTATCAACTGCTTTTATAACGTAATTGTCTTTATAACGTCGGTCTTTGGCGGGTCCCTTGACCGACGTTATAAACACAGTTGACTGTATATGAATTTTGATGACAAATACAAGCATGCTCTTGTACATTTGTGAGGGTCAAAATCCGGTGGCGTTCACTTTCCACTGACATATCGCCACAAAAATAAAAAGATTTGAATAATATAGAGTAAATCTTAAAGTCCATGCCTCACGCTACAAAATACAGAAGCGAGAGTTTTTTAGCTGCCTTTTGACTTGATCTGTGATCAATTTTGTAAAGCAAAACTATTTGCTGTGATGAACGCAAAGGTGAGACCCCTGATCACCGCACTACATTCAGTTTGTTTTAGACGCCATTCCCTTAATGAGTAGCACCTCACTTTCAGTTTGCTCGATTTGCGTCGATTTGAAAAGTAAATGATAGTCTCGTTTTGAGAGCCCTTCGTTGCGAGACCACGCACAACATTGCGAAGCGCATGCGGTACAAAATATCACGCAGATCGCGCAGTTTTAACGTGGCATTTCTGACAAGTGCTCTGTGTTGAAAGCGCCACGTTTCTGCAAATGAATTGCACTTCGCAAAGGATATTTAGCATTTGAAGTTCTGAATCCAAAATGTTAATCGTTAGCCAATTACGAATTTATTCCTCAGCAGATGTTTCTTAAAGGCAAAAGAGAATGTATATCGTTCTTAATTATAACGCAGTACTTGAAGCATTCATTCAATCAATTACCGTATCATAACTTTATTCCATTAGCTTCAATTCAGTTTGCTCTCTCCACTTTAATAGAATCAGGCTTAGTTCATAAAACTGTTACAAATTCGCTAAAGTACCATATAAATCCGTGTTACTACTACGAAATGGGTTTAAAAAATACTCAACTGTCACAAAATTGGGTATGATTCGTTATAACACTGAGAAAAAATCGAAGTCCCTAATATAACAACTCAGAACAACTTCAAGATGTTTCAAGGTTTATCAAGAACCGAGACCAGTTTGTCGCAGAACTCTTTCGTGCAGAAGTAGTGAAAACGATCTTCGTGGTGAGTTTCTTTCAGACCAATCATAAAAGTAATTATACGCCGAATATTCTTCTTCACGGCAATAAAGAACATCTGTGTTTTATCACTTCCGCGCGCATCCTAAATCCATATTCTTATACATTATCAATCAAGACACTGGATTAATTGCAATAATAATGAGCTATTGGAAGGGGTATGGCGCGATCCGCAGAAAATAACAAATGCTCGTATTTTGCTCGGCGGGACATGCGAATACGATTAAAAAAGCGACTAATATCGTGCTCTGTAATGACGCATACAATACAAAAATCGAATCTAGTCTTGTCTAATTGCGTGATCGGCAAGTCAGTTTTCTCATAATTGGTTTAAACTTCCAAATCGCTTAAAATTCGTCAACGCAGCATATTTGTTACTAGAAATCGTACCTTTATATCTGACACCTCATCAGGTGAAAGTAAATCGTGCAAATATTGGTTGACCAGCTCATTCATGTTTAGATCAGCGCATATATCTTTTCGACTTTCATCAAGACTCCGTTTAAGCGTCTCGTCCAGCGGCATATTCAGTCTTCGCTTCTTATCGTCGGACAAACCGTTGTATTTTGAGATGATTTCGTCGACTGCGGTATAAATGTCGAACGTTGGTTGTTCTGTAATAAATGATGTACAGCGGCTGACACATAGTTATCAACATGTGCGCACAAAAGATTTTAAATGTCATAAAATGCTTCAAAGACCTGCTTATTGAGCCAAATTTTGCCTCTATGTGGAGAAAACATTGCTTTACAACATACTAAAATATGGACTGAAAATATGCCGATTTGAAAAAGTTACACGCACTTTTCGTTGCATGAACCAAAATACGCGTGGACATATACAGTCGGCCGCACCGAACGGAGTCTCACCAATACCGTAATCTGTAACTCATAAATTCAATTCATATTCTAAAGTAAGCAGGTAACGTACACAATTGGCATGGTTTCTTACAGAATCTCTAATGTTTTGCGCAAAAAATATCATAGATTCTGTAAGTAACCATGCCAATTGTGTACGTTTCCTGCTTACTTTAAAATCTGAATTGAATTTATGAGTTACAGATTACGGTACTGGTGAGACTTCGTTCGGTGCGGCCGACTGTACTTATCAACATTAGTGGTACCGATATTTTTATGCTAATTTTGCCTTTTTTTATTGTTTTTTGATTAGTTTTTAGTTGCTTTTATCATTTTATAGTTCTGTGACAAGTGTAGTGCTCTTATAATAATGTCCAGAAGCTTTACAGATGGTTAAAAACAAAAATCTCACTACAGAGCAACAGCAGCAGATTTTGAGGCTTTGTGTCTGTCAAAAAGCTCTCTATTGCTTGGCTGTCCGTGTGCCTTAAGTGCCCGTGTACCCAAGGGCCAAACTGATTTTACGCTGGGAAAGTGAAATTAAAACAGATTTGGTGCGTTGATATTTGTTTTTTGTTTTTTTGCGTCGAGTGAAAAACAGATTTCACCTGTTTTTTGCTTTTTGTTATTTGATTTTGAGGGTGGCTTGTTTTTTGTTTTTCACCGCCTAACAAAAATCAAAAAACAGATTTCAAGCCTTGATATTTGTTTTCACGCTGGCCGCGACTGAGAGTCATTCTCTGCCGATCGTCACTAACCGCGCGCTGGACGATGCCCCGCCCACAAGCCCCGCCTACCGCCGGTTTTCGCGCACAACTCGGCCGAATAAGTTGGGAATAGCGAATCTTCGCAACTTTTTTTGCATTTCCAATGATATAGTGCACTATTATTATGTTACGTTCATGATTGCTTGGCATTTCAAGCAAATAGAAGCCGTGTAAGCTTTATCTATTAGTAAACATGTACTAGTGACGCAAGGCTATACATGATGAGAAGCCACCATTTCATAAAGAGAAACGAGACAAGTAGAATGCTTACATCAAAAGCAATGGGCTGGTTTCGCATCGCGTACTTTAGCTAAAGTCGTACTTATGGGCTATCCTTCATCACTGCGTTAAGTACCACTTTAGCTAAAGTACGCGATGTGAAACTGGACCAATGTCAGTAGTTGGTTTCTACTAATAGATAAAGTTAGACCTGTAATGGGGTCGGGGTAACCCCAAATCCCGCAGGAGACCCAATCCCCTACCGGAAACCCTACTTTTGAAAATCATCCCTTCTCCATCGACGATTCCAACTTGAAAATAATAATCTCAACTCCATTACAGCTTTAGATAAGGTTTACTTAACTTCTATTTGGTTGAAAATTCTGAACAGTTATAAACATAAAAGTACGCATAATAATAGTGCAATATGTTCAAAAATGTCATTGAAAATGCTAAATAAAATTAAAAGATTTGCTATTAAAAAATTATGAAGATCAAAACTTACTTGCCACTCTCTTCTCTAATATGGCTGTAATGGGGATGGGAAATTTCGGAGGCAGGAAATTTTGATGAGATGGAACTTTGGAGGACAAGGACGGGGATGTAGGGTTCCCTTGAAAAGGAGAATTCCCTGTCCCCATTACAGCCCTCCTATCTATGAAGTAAGTTGAGTGCTAAAACCGGCGGTAGGCGGGGCTTGTGGGCGGGGCATCGTCCAGCGCGCGGTTAGTGACGATCGGCAGAGAATGACCCTCAGTCGCAGCCAGCGTGAAAACAAATATCAAGGCTTGATTTCTGTTTTTTGATTTTCGCTAAGCGGTAAAAAACAAAAAACAAGCCACCCTCAAAATCAAATAACAAAAAGCAAAAAACAGGTGAAATCTGTTTTTCACTCGGCGCAAAAAAAACAAAAAACAAATATCAAGGCCCCAAATCTATTTTAATTTCATTTTCCCAGCGTAAAATCAGTTTGGCCTTAAGTGCCCGTGTACCCAAGGGCCAAACTGATTTTACGCTGGGAAAATGAAATTGAAACAGATTTGGGGCCTTGATATTTGTTTTTTGCTTTTTGACGTCGAGGGAAGAACAGATTTCATCTGTTTTTTGATATTTGTTATTTGATTTCGAGGGTGGCTTGATTTACGCTTTTGGCCGCCTAAAGAAAATCAAAAAACAGAAATCAAGCCTTAATATCTGTTTTTCGTGTCCTGGCGTCAAATGAAGAAACAAATATCTGGACGTGTCTGTTTTTTTGTTTTCCAGCGTCAAAATCAAAAAACAGATTTCAGATCAGTCTGTTTTTTGTTTTTGTTTCTTCAACGCAAAATCAAAATAATAAAGATCAAATGTTTGTTTTCTGCTATTTAGTGATCTCTTCGCTGTTCGCGTGCCATCCTACGCTAATTACGCCACAGTAGGAGGCGTGGCCACCTCCCGCTCGGTCTTAGGTTGCGGCAGCCACCCACAAACTAGCTACTGGTGGTTCATAGTTATAAAATGAGATATGATTTCGATATATTGAACCTCTCAAAGTGATCGATTCTTTCCCTTAATCACCTGACCGCTCCTATCCGCTTACATGAATTCTTTTTGCTCCTTAGATGCAAAATATATTTTCGACTTATTAATTAATACGTGCCTTTCCTTTAATGATACATTGGATCGATATCATATCGTGTACTTTAGCCCAGCCCGAACTTGAGGGATGTTTTCTATCATTTCGTTAAGGATGACTTTAGCCAGAGGACGCGATATGAAACTGGTCCATTACGACCCTAAAGGAATTTAAAGGAAATTTTCGAGGGAAGCATGAAGTATTCGATCATTCTTGAGGGCAAATATACCATTATGGGGCTTTCATCACTTTATTTAGGGGGCAGAATACAATGTAACTCTTTCATTAACAAAGCTATCGAAACTTAGCTGCAGAAATTAGCTACATTTCTTATGATTAAAAAGAAATAACTCAATCATTTCATAAAGCAGTTTGCAAATAGTCTAACTAGCTAATATAAGATTTCTTTTTTAGTGCTAAAAGTTGGTTATAAGAAAAAGGTTAAAATACCGGCACCCTTAAAAATTATATATGCTGTTAGTAGCTGGTTTGTGGGTGGCCGCCGCCGCCTAAGACCGAGCGGGAGGTGGCCACGCCTCCTACTGTGGCGTAATTAGCGTAGGATGGCACGCGAACAGCGAAGAGATCACGAAATAGCAGAAAACAAACATTTGATCTTTGTTGTTTTGATTTTGCGTTGAAGAAACAAAAAACAAAAAACAGACTGATCTGAAATCTGTTTTTTGATTTTGACGCTGGAAAACAAAAAAACAGACACGTTCAGATATTTGTTTCATCGTTTGACGCCAGGACATGAAAAAACAAATATCAAGGCTTGATTTCTGTTTTTTGATTTTCGTTAGGCGGCCAAAACCGTAAATCAAGCCACCCTCAAAATCAAATAACAAATATCAAAAAACAGGTGAAATCTGTTTTTCACTCGGCGCAAAAAAACAAAAAACAAATATCAAGGCCCCAAATCTGTTTTAATTTCATTTTCCCAGCGTAAAATCAGTTTGGCCCTAAGGCACACGGACACTAGTCCCCGGGCAGGTCCAACCAAGCCAAGAAGGGTTCATCACTGGCCAACACAGGAGGTACCCCTCCAGGGGCTCATCCCTGCCCTCAGGATGGCCTAGCTAGCCTCCTGAGGTGGCACTCACTGGGCTACGACCAGCATAAACCCCTGCCTCAGTCCCCTGCACCCCATCCCTGCCCCATCCGATGGCGCGGGATCAGCAAATGAGGAGAGACGATCTAATCTCGGGGCCCCAGGCCATCTTCTGGACTCAGACATGAACCTACCACAACCGCGTCCACCATCCACCCGCCGTGTCAACCTCCGCCCCTGCACTTTCAACGCCCACTCGCTATGTGCTAACTCCCAGCTCTCACTCCTCATGGATGAGTGCCAGCGCGTCAAGTTTGATGTCATTGGGCTGAGTGAGACAAAGAGAAAGGAGCCCCTCATGGCCACCTGGAGAGATGGCAGCGGTGTCCTCCTAAGCGCGCGCAAGGAGGACTCCATCTCAGGGGGTGTTGGCTTCATTGTCGCCCCCCCCCCCCCCCCCCCCCCCCCCCCCCCCCCCCCCCCCCCCCCCCCCCCCCCCCCCCCCCCCG
>NIUQ01004348.1:0-14046 GCA_002796945.1 Plectus sambesii
AAGTCATACAATTTATTCACGGTTCAGCAGCATTTTCTCAAATGATCGAGGCAGTTTCAGTGTAGCCTACGGTATATACAAAAAATCACAAGGCGCTGAAAAAAAACGAAAGCGGTAGAACTAGCCGCCGGAAGGAACTAAACGATCAAATAAGTGCGATTAACCTTGGTCGAATGCAAGCTAGCATAGCATTAGAGCGAGCTCGATTGACTAAATTTCATACGAAACAAGGGCCGCTCTAAACAGATGCCTAACAATACCAATCAAATTGTGACAGATTGAGCTCGATCGGTGAATAAAGGAAAATTCTTCTAAATAAAGTAAATTATTGACATTTCTCTTAGGTCACTTGCACAGTTTCGACCTCCTTTTCCATCACTCTAACGGCGTCCAAGTCCATACTGCCATGCTCGACTGCAACTTCCAATCGACTAAGGACTAGGAAGAAGAAGAATCCGGCGACAACAATCGACGCACTAATGGCTGTTAGCGCCCAGTCGGGTTTCACAATGACGAAGCCACCTATTAATGCCACCGTCTCCAGCACATATCTGCAAAGTATTTTCGTTGATCATCTCCATTCTATCATTTATTGGGTTGCAACATATACGTAACGAAATTCGTTTAAACCGGTACTTGGGGAATCTGTACATTCTTACCGGTATAAGCGAGCTTTGTTGTACCGGATTTTTCCGAGTACAAGCCCCGGGGCTTGTAATAAGAATTGGTACTTTTCGCCTCTCTACCTTGTCCCCAAATAGAAGCCCCGGGGCTTCTATTTGGAAAGTCAAACCGAATAGAAGCCCATTGGACTTCTATTTGGGGGGGGGGCTTCTAATAGGAAAAACCCGGTATGAGAAGAAACGCTCTGAGACCGGCCAAAATTATCGGTATTAATGAAATACTGGCATAAACGAGTTTCATTTCATATTTATATACACTGCCAGTCATCATAATTCATCCATCTCGCATTTCATTTCCTAACCCTTGCATTCAGTTCGTCGAAATAGCGTTCTAGTTGAATGCAGAAATGACGAAACCGAATGCACGAGTGACGAATCATGATGAAATGGCGATGTATGAAACTGTCCTCTGAGCGCAATAAAGCTTACATAAAGGAGGCGAGCACGAGTCGATGAAAGTAAGAGGCGGCACAGGTTGCGAACGGTGCGACGAAGACGACGATCGGTACGCAGACGGCTAAATACTCCCAAGCCTCTTCGGATACTTCGGCCATTATAAACTGTCGCCAATAGAAGCCCACCAGCGTGTTGATCGCCATCAGAATCACGCTCGTAGGCACGGCCACTTTCTCGCTCACGTGGAAGAGCAACGTCAGGATCGAGAAAGAACATATATCCACGCCCGATCCCGAAAATGCCGTAAAGTTTCCTGAAAATATCCGCTTTTTTGAACGGCAGAAATACACCGCCTATCATCATACAGTGGAATTCACTTACAACGGTTTCGATTATACCGGTAATTTTGATCGGTCCCTCAAATACCGGTATACGTGAATTCCACTGTAATTCGTCACTTCTGCGTTAAATCTCGTAACCCTGGAATAAAATTTTGTCAAACAAGCGTTCCAATTGAATGCATGAGTTATGAAATATGATGCAAGAGTAGCTAATTATAATGAACGGTGGTGCAAGTTATTAGGCACCCGGCACTGTTGCTTCGAAAAATTACTGACATTACCTTATTGTCAGAACTGCCCCATTAATAACAAGAAATCTTAAATTGAAGAACTGCCCAGCTTGGACGTACCTCCGAGAAATCCAGTGACGATAAGTACGATCATTTTCCACAATTTAAAGTCGGGAATTTTATCGAACGTCCGTCGATTGCGGCGAATGTTGAGCAGGAAGAGCGCCATCGCGAAGGAGAACCAGATCGACACGAAGCCCATCTTCTTCTGCGCCGCCGTCAGACGCGGATCGATCACTTCCAGACCAAATATCACCCCACCCACCGCCCCCAACGAGCAAAACACTACCGAATGCCATTCGATTACGATCCCCATCCAAATTATTACGAACGAAGCTGCCGTCATCCCTGCAACGTTTCTAGCGTACAATTGGTCATTCCGCTCTTAGATCAGGAAAGGCATAGACTTATTCGTGATCAGGACTGCTTATATATATGGCCGAAAGGAATGTACCGTATATTGTCTTCAGCTACTCATGACATGCTGGCAATGAATGATATCAATTTATACCACAATAAACTTACCACTAAGCAGCTTGTGATTGGTGGCTGATGACAATATACGGTACATTTCTTTTAATTAGAGGTAACCGCAATTCTCCTTTAACGTACCACAGGACTGAATCATGAGCGAGAAGTCGCGACTGATAGCCGGCTCAATGTGTAGTACAAGCGTCATGACGGGAAATGCGATGGCGCCACCGCCCTCTGAAGTCATCCCTGCAATTGATCTTTTTTATACCATTTCGACTTTAGTAAGTCCACGTACCAATTCAAAGTGGACCTTTTCCAAATCAAAAGTCATTTTTCAAATCAAATCAGTAAAGAAGTTGTCCTTTTTGATTTGCAAAACTCTCTCTTTCCATTGAAGATGTCCGTATTAAAGTGGAAATGGTACATAATTAATAATCCCAATTAACAATTAGCAAACTGCAAATCATACCTGCTATTAAAGCGCCAAATATCATCGTTATCGACATTTGATAGCGCTCTGGAAACAGCTTGAACAAATCGTAGCGAATCGCCAGGCTCCACCAGACGAAGTTGAAGAAGCAAAATGGTATGGCGAATCCGATAACCTTTCTGTGTTTCCTAACGAAAACTTCCAAAAACGTTTCGTCGAGTGCTGTCTGAGATTCATCGCTGGCTAATCGTTGACCTAAGAAATTGAGAAAAGATTTAAAACATAGATTTTCATTCAAAACTGACCTTCAAAAAAGTACTTCTTGATAAAGCTTGATACTCGTTCCCGAGCTATTCGCACCATTCCTTCGTGATCAAAGTAAGCAAGATTCAAAAAGTCCCGTTCATAGGCGCAGCACTCGCAGATATACTCTAGATCAGTAGAAAGAGTAGCTCTTGAAAAAGATCGGAATCTTTTATCTGCGAACCGACAGATTTTCGCTAATTTGTCTTCGCAACCTAACAACGCATCAAGACTAGCCACCAAGCTAGCGAACAGATAGCCAACGCTTGTGTGATGATTGTATTTGCCGTTTCACGCTTGCGACTGTTTTAAGCAACGAAGCCAAATCACATACAAGTGCCTAATAGCAGTAGGTTTTAATTTGCCATCTCCATACAAAGCATAGGGGCGCAGCCTCCTTGGCTCGATTGGGCGCTCCTATGTTTAGTATGGTGATGGTAAATATAAATCTTCTGCTATTGGGCGCTTCTAAATCACACTGGCTGACACGAATTTAATATGCTCTCATCTTTAATTAGAGATCATTTTAGCATGGAGCTAAAATTATTGCACCGAGCGCAACGAAGCCGTCAATGGTCAGCAGCTCGAATATTTCGCAAGCATATCCTTCAAACTGGCCGAAGATAGGAAATTGCCTCTCCGTCGCGCACAATATACGGCGAGTAATGCAAAATTATACACTATTTTGTTCTTTTTCGCGAAAATGTTTTGAACACAGACAAATTACCGTATCCCTTGGCGGTCTGCATCACGTGACTATCGTGATCACGTTTGTGAGCGCTGATGTTCAGAACTAAAGTAATATGTGCGAAAACAAATACTCTTTTTTGAAGTGATTTAGACGACTGTGATTCGCCGATGTGTTGACAGTACCTTTCACTGTGCTATACTTAGACTTAAACTAGGTGGTTTCTCATCTGCAGCACATTCTATCTCCCAGTCTACCCTCTCAGATTGCCTGACTACTTTCCTTAAGATGACGGAGATCGGCCGCGCTACCGTAACTGGAGATCTCTTGATAGCGAGGAAGGAGGTACGACAAGGCTTTAAGTTACAAATAACCATATTAAAAGAATATTTATAGCATATGTTCGTATTTCACAGCGGTTGCATGTTGATTAAAACAAAGTGATTGATACGCCGACTTTACAGAGTCCATCAAGCAAATCGATCGCGTCGAAGCTCATTTACTGAAAGATCTCTTATTTCAAAACTTCTTTCATGCTACAATACTGTCGTTACAAGCACTCGATTCTGGCGCGGGAACTTGAAACTGAGATCGCATCAAGTCGATCAACTCCAGATCGATGTCGCAGTTCGGCCAGCAGTAACCGACGTCGCTATATGCGAGCCATGGGAAGACGCGCCCCTTATTCGGAAAGGAAATCGCGTGAAGTCGTTCCCTTTGTCTCAGTTTTATCTTTATAGTCTCCTGGTCGATATGTAGTCCTTGTTTCCAATGCCAACCACTCAGACTGTTGCGGACTTGAACACGGGGTTTTGGATGGGGAGTTAGGGGTCAGTCGAAAGCTACAGTACCGCCTGTAGGCATTGCGGGAACGACAGCGCCAACTGCCCGTTGCCATTCGCGCATCATCAGAATCCCACGCATATCTGTGTTCGAAAACGGCAACAGATAGTCGCGCTGTCTTTTCCGCAGTACTTACGGACGACGTCGTTTGCCAGCCAAATCAACCCGCAGTCTAGCGTCTGATAAATGTCGAAGTAGACTGTTTCGAACAGAACATTGTGACCGTTTTAAAGGGAAATCGCCAATTTATTGAGCAGCTAAGGTAAATTTAGATTACACTGCATCCATATCCCAACTGATGTCTGCCCTTTGTAAAAGAGCTGCAAAAGTTTTGGGACACATGGACAACAAAAAGAAATCGGTAATGGAGGACGCCCGTAGGGGTCAGGGACATAATGTGAATTTCTCCCATCAGAAGCTTTTCAAATGTGGTGTAAAATTCAAATTCTACACACGATAATGCTTCTCCACGTCTTACCTACGTTTCGTCTTCGCCCATTCAACCCACAGTCTCCCCAACTGTCCTAAAGTGTCGCTCCCTAACTACCCGTGTTCAAGTCAGACCTGTTGCTGCCGCATTCCGTCAAATTGAAATCACGTTCAAACGGCGTATTCGAGAGCGTATTGTGCTTGTAGTCGTGCAGCATAAAGTCCCTGTCGCACCAATAATGATCGGTCACGTGACCGTCGCGCACCCAGCCGTGCGCTCTGCGGTAA
The DNA here is from genome assembly GCA_002796945.1 of Plectus sambesii. NCBI lineage: Eukaryota > Metazoa > Nematoda > Chromadorea > Plectida > Plectidae > Plectus > Plectus sambesii. Next base: position 5,166 of record NIUQ01004348.1, read on the forward strand.
ATTCGAATCTGACCAGGCCAAAGTCTTTTCGCGCCGAGTGTCACTTTCACGCATGTGACGTAGGCCATATAGGTCGCGTAGTTGGTGGCATTGCTCCACAGTTGGTCGCATATAGTCGCTTCCACATACGCTTCCGGCATGACGGTCTGGAGAACGTGCATCTGTAGAGCGCCGTTATCCATACCGCTGAACACATAGTATCTCGCCCGAAACTCCCAGTCAGCCCAACGCTTCAAGAAATCATATGCAAATGGAGTATTCTTCACCAAATAGTTGCCACTTGCTATTTCCCAGTTAAAAAATCGCTCGTAGAGGACTAAGTCGACTCGCGGGTCGATCCATTCTTCGATGCAGTGGTTCGGGTTGACCACGGCCGTGTCTGCATCCAGCACCTACAAAGCCCATGCGCATGAAGGAAAAGTAACAAGTAGGCCTGTAACAGGAAGGGGAATGAGAAACTCTCCGCTCCCGTTATAGCCCTAATAATTTCTGGAGCGGTCGATAGAGAGTGATATGATGACGAGAGCTCTGAATGTATGCCACTTTCATCCCTTAACGTGAAGGCTATTATTTACGGCAATAAGTTATGATGACGACTATACATGTAATAGACATCTAAAAAACCGTTATTTTGTGGTTTTGATATGCAGCCTAAAATGGGGATCGTCTCAAATCAGTATCGCTAAATTTGTGGATCTTCCGTATTGTGCCGCAAAATTCATGATTCTACTCACTCACCAGCATCCAGTCGGTTTCGTTGAGGTAGGCGGCTGTGGCGCAGTGCTTCCTGAAGAACAACTGCGTATGATCTCGACATTCCGTCCGTACCCGACAATCTTTGTACAAGTCGATGACTCGCAGGGTGTATTTGGTCGATTTGTGGTAGCAGCGCAATGAAGCCTGAGCAATATGGTAATTTTTCTCCAGTGATTTGGTCGATCCGACGACAACTATTGTTATCTTTCCATATATTGCAGGACAGTTGGACATATTTTGTCTCTGTGCTGGAGAAGTATACTTTGGCGTGTTGGTAACGTTTTCATCGCGTATCATAGATACATTATTCATGGGGATACTGCCCGTGTCTATGGTACTTGCTTGGTATAAGATGAACACAGTAGTAACAAGCAGTAGCACGCTCAACCAGAGCTTCAGTTTCATTTTGCGAAGCATTCTATCTAAGTGCTATTACGCGTTAAAGCGATCCAAAGTCGAAAATATGTCTATCGAAATATGAACAACTGACGGCGCTCCACCTCGATCTTTGAATGGTCGAAAATGTGAATAAGAGTGATGTCATAGGATGCTTGTGTTATGCAAAATGCAAACATCATTAATGGTTTGTGTCCTTGATTATTTCGGGATGAGAAATTCAAGATGCACTATGGCATTGCGGCACGGGACAACACTAGCATCCTATGAGCTTCGTCGTCTTCACATTGTCATTAACTTAAAGCTGGTTTCGATGAAAAGGTACCAATATTCAGACTGAACTACATCGAATGCACATATTTAGGCCTATCGATTGCTCGACTTGGGATCCCCTTTTAGCTGAAAACAGCATTCAGGCTTCAACGTACCGTGGCTGTCTGCTTTACAATAATAAAAATAATCAAAAAGGCACACGATTATTGGCTTGTCATGATTTTTATTAAAAGCTTTTGGCAACCAAATAGCAGTTATGAACACAGAACAGTGATATCAACCCCATTAAAGCATAATCATAATTTTTGTCGAATCCAGTTCTTCGAGAAGATCGTTACAGTGAAAGCGGAACGGTTGTCGATGATTGCACGATCCATTCCAGCTGGTTCGTCCTTTCCATCGTAACATTTGCGATCCGCTGTTTGAACAACGAGCGTATGTTGCGCAATGTTTCGCCTTGCTTCACGTCTGATCAAATACTGTTCGAATTGCTGCGATAACTGACGAAGCACATGTAATTTTGTCAATTATAAGCAAGCATGCTGGCAGACATACACGGTCGGTGAGGTGTAGGGTGAATTCTACTTTTCGAGCCTGTAGCGCAGGTTAATCGGAGGATAGAGTGGATGTTTGTATATGACAGCACAGCAAAATAGCAGTTTACGTAAACAGCGATCAATTCTTTTGGATAATGAGTATGAACGATCAAAAAATAATATTATTGTAGTTGAACATTAAAAATGGAACAATTTTTGGTAGTTTTAGTTGCAGTTTTAGTGACATAGGGAACAGGATTGAGTTATAATAACGTGTCATGCGACATCGCCCTATTTTAGGTACACAGTTAATTTGCACGGGTTGTAACGATAGCGTGTTGCAATAGTAATACAGGATTTTTATTCCGATCCAAACAGTTTATGCGAACAATTACACGATTACCGGACTGATCACTTTGCTACGTTAAGTTGCAAATCTGATATCTTCCGCTACCGAATCGGGCAACTACTAATTCTTGGCCTGAAATAATTGGTAACATTAACATGAGCTTCGAAAAGTATGATCATTATTCTAAGATCAGTTACACAATCAATGATGAGCAGGGGGATACGGTAGTACTGACCAGCTTAATATTATGGAAAACGCCTGCAACGACATCATAACTCTTTACTATGTGAAAATGGAGAATTGCTCTCACCGATATGATTAATTTGAAATAGATTTGATTCTCTTACACTAACGTTGAATTTAGAGCCCACTGCAATCGCCAAAGTGAGTATCAGGTGAGTATGAAGAATTTGTGGTGCTTGCTATTCTTAACTTTGAATCAACAAACCTATGCTTTTGTGTGAACCATATAAATAGTTTCAACTTACAAAGAAATATGTGCCCGCAATCGGCGTCCGCAAGATAGCATTAAATTTGCCCTTGAGCAATTTTGCGACATCCTTGAAGACACCGGAACTAATACCATATCGACCCGGTTCGAAATCACCGTACAGGCCGATATTATTGTTGATCTGCGTCGCTGATTTGACTTGAGCCGCGGTGAATACCAGTTTGGCAGTGGTCTCGTAGACGAGAACGACAAATCGATGAGGAACTGTAAACGCTTTTATTTAAATCAATTCAACGCTTCACTCAAAACGGTCACCACGCCGTGTTAGGCGCTGCAAACGCGCCTCCTTACCCCTTACCGATGTGATATTGATGGCGCGAATTTGAAAACTTAAATATAGGGCGCTTACTGCTGCTATGGCACATAATATAAGGACTTATGGCATAGTGATTTTCAATTACACGCGCCTAGTATGCATATCTTACGCAAAAATAGTCTTGCTCATGCGGCCGAGAAGCCGGATATAAGAGATACAGTGATATAAGAGCATTTCCTGTATTTCTTTGCATTCTCTTATATCCAGCATTACTGTAGATGCCTGCGCAATATATGCATGATGCGCGATAGCTGGAATATACTGAAGAATCGCGATTTTGGCGCGCAAAAGTTTTAGCTTGTTAATCACCTGAGCTGAGAATCGGTGGCTGGTAGGTAGCAGTGAATCTGTACAAAGGTGCAGTCTCCGTGCCTGCATTGTAGACACCGGCGCCGTTTGTTGCAGATATGTCGGGAAGTGTGATCATTGTTTTTCCGTCACCTTGAATGTTGCCGACGAACATGCAGTATTTGCTAGGTGATGATGAATCTGCCAATAAATTTCCGCTTTAAATTCGATACTTTCTTAATCAAGTTTTACACTGCTCTTTAAAAAAAATGGAGTAAAATGTACTGTTACAATTGAAATCTATTCCATATTCCCGCTTTTAATTGAACATTTTGGTGACATTCACAAAGTATAAACTTCCTCATTCGATCTGGATAATGTGCCACCTTAACCGGAAATTATAAAGCTCTCCTTTTATCATTGCAGTGGACCGAGGACAAAATGGAAGTTCAGCCTTTACGCTTTCTGATGGCATAGACACTGAATTTCGCATCAATTTTGCTTTCTTTTTCCTTCATATTTACAAAAGTGGGATTCTGTATTATTAATTTCCATTTGTAGATGGCTGCCCAACCCAAAAGCTGTCCATAATTATGCAATACTCAATCTTTTTTCAAAACTCTTACCAAAAAACAGGACATGATAGTATCGAGTTGCAATAGTAGGTCTGAATAAAGTCAACGAAGCAGGCGCTGTTTTCAGCAGATCCGGGAGGTAGGAAAAGTCGTCCGACAATGAAACTTCAGACTTTGCGGTGTTACTCAACGTGACCTGAAGTTAATACCTAACGTCTAAGTTGATTGCATAACCATAAGATTAAATACCACGTATTTACACGTAACCAAAAAGTGAATTAAATTAGTAGCAGAAGATTTGTATTTAGTTTATGTTGATTAGAAGGTACGATATGAATTCAGTTAGTAATAAAAATAACAAAATTTGATAATACTCGACGACTACGTCGCTTAACTTGATTTTCATTCGTTCTGTTAAACTTGGAAACAGTTCTGTGTCGCTGCCTTCGTCATAACAAAGTCGTGTATTCATTAATATTTTAAACAGATCATCAAATAGATTTCTCTTACAAAATTGATGCCGGCCGCTGGAGCAGTTGGAACGATCTGTGGTGATAAATTGGCGTCGATAAAGACTAAAGTATAGGACGCTTGTTAGTTGAATATGACAGTATGTGACGAACACAAATTTCATTTTCTACGCGAATAGTCCTTAAAATCAGGATCAGACGATTGATTTATTGACACCTGTGTCTTAAATTAACCGCCGAGTAGCAACGCTTTCTTAAAAATATATTAGTGCTTCTATGCGAAAAGAAAAGATGGAGCAGACGTAAGGACTACAGGTTAGGAATTGCTGGAGGTGGCCCCACAGACAAACTGACGATACGCCCTACACGCTAAAAGCAGACACACATAGTTTCACACCGTAGTACTACCGCTCAATTGGCACCTTACAACATTTTCGTCAGGAAAGGAGCGCATTTTCAAATATGTTAAGAAAAGCCTGTCCTTTTTAACGCACGCAGACTCGAAGAATTTACTAATAATATGATCGAAACTAGTTGGATAGTGCTGCTGCACAATTTGTATTTCGTTGACAATAAGTCAGCCTTTTGCGTAATTTTGCATATGCGCGTGTGGCGTATCCGGAACGACTCTAGGTCAGCTGTGGCGTATGGTCGCCGCACGGTGGGATAAACTGTATAATGTTCACTTACCGAAGGTATGAGACTTCAAATGAGTGGCCTTGCAGCATAGGTAAGGCGTCAAACCAGCGCCTAGGTCATCGCTCGGATCGGTGGGTGTGCCGTACACATCATAGACATTCGCCGCTTTAGTACAAGTGAAACCTGTGGGACAGGTGCTAGTTTTACTTGCTATGTTACATGTCGCAGGTTGATTGCTCTTGCTCATAACCGACGACAGCGCTCCGTTTGGACATTCTGCAACGATATGAATTACGGTTGGGATCCTTAACCTAAGCCTAAGTCTTAGGCTAAGAGCTTCAGATTGCTCACGTTCCTCAAAAGTTTTGAGGATGTAGCGGGCTTTTCAGATTTCATACTTTCCAAAGGTCGACGCAAACGCATTCATTCCGAATCGTAAACTCTCGTGAAGTGATAATGAACTAATAAAATATTTGATAGTAATAAGTCGCTCACTCGGTTTCAGATTTCGCGGGGTTGCCGTCGAGCCAGCAGCAAGTGTAGGGAGTATCATGCCGGGGGCGGGTGTAGAGAAAGCCGCTTCTTTAAGTGTGTAGCAGCAACGGTAGCCTTGTTGCGAAACGGAAAAAATGCAGAGGGCGTCACCCGTTGGAGAAGTGGCGCCTGCCATGCAGTCGCCGGCAGGCTGACCTCTCACTAGAGTGCATGGTGTTCCCGTCGCACCGGCTGCATCAACTTTTCCGTCAGGATCCGTCGTTTGCCATGCCAAAAGGCAAGCTGAATTAGATTGAGAAATTATTACGAACCAGCCAACCTGAATTTAAGAAGGCTATTATGGTCAGAGAATTACTATACACATCGTCTCCAGCTCAACTCGTCAATCGCCTTAAATATAAATATTAAAAAAATTAAATTTTTCTAGTTATTTGCATGCTATTTGCGCTGTTCGCAGTTGGTTTCGCTGAGCTCATTTTATACTAAAGCTTAAACTGCCATCAGACCCGCTATTTCCACCAACTACCGTCCTTAAGTTAATTCCCATTTGCCGATTTAAGGAACTTTCAGATGTAGTTACTCTTAATCTGCGCCGTGGCTGGTATCGTCAAGACGGAGACAATGAGAACTGACAGAGTCAGTTCGTACATTTTCTTTTTTCCTTCGACTTTTACACGGTGGCTGCGGCGGCAAATATGAATGATAACTGCAGCGATTCCCTCATTGGCTTATATTGGTGAAGGAATCTTAGCCGATCAGGTGATCGTCTGCATCAGCAATATCGAGCACAATTGCCGCGTTGTTTAACCAGAATTGTTCTCTTATTGAAAAAATTCCTATGAACAAAGCGTTTTGTGGGACTTGCTTGAAGTCTTTCATCATTTCGCAAACATGCACTGCTACTGTTTTGCATGCTCGTTTAGGCACCTGTGCTCACAATTCAATTGTGTGATGCAAAATATTCCAGCGCTCTGACGCTGCAACAATTGACATTTATTCCTCTTTGTGCCAATGATGTCTCGTTCGTAGAAGTGGTGCCAATAGTTGTCCCAATTGAAGTAGTGCAAACCAATTCGTTCAAGACCTCACAGCCGAGCTGCATATCTACACTATAAACTGCAAATAAATGCATAACTGCTAATTTTTGAACTTTAACAGACATTTATCCAATAGGCAGTTCTCTAACATGATGGAAAGGAGGATAAGCATACTTTTCTCCGCTTCCGGTACAGATCAGTCAATAATATTAGCCCGTATACTTCTAATCGCTATTTGAACGCATGATAAAGTGCATCCTTCAGCTAACAAGATCAGCTACCATCGCGGAGTTGCGCACAAAATATCGCTCTAGTACTATGTTTCTTACGTGCTCACCTGTTTTTGATATTTTCATTTTTATCGCTCACTTATGGCTAATATTTGGATTTTGACTAAAAAGTTGTCAACCTTCAAATCAGCATATTACTTGGATATCAGGGAGATATCGGCGGGGGAGAGTCCAGTCGGTAAACAGAGAGATATTGGATTGAGAAATGTAAAGTTGCAAACAGAGGGGCAACAATTTTGATTCTAAAATAGTATAATTCGATCAATACCCTCCGACTTCAAGTCTCGAATATTTTTATTTGGAATCGTCCTGCCTCTGGTTGGAGAGTCATCAATCAGACTATTGCCCCATTGGAGGAAGAGCCTGCAATCTTTTAAATAACCTTTACTTCTCTCTCTGAATCGCTAAGCAAACGACGCTATTCTTACAGCAGAACTAGCAGTATACGCAATGGTCCCTAAATTTTCCAGCGTCTAGCCTTGTATATTCTTGCTGGAGCCCTAATCAATTTCTTATGTTTGTCATACTGCGCTATCGAGGGGTAAGAGAAGGCAGCTGGGCTCGGGGCAGAACTGTCCATTACCTTCTTCCCTTGGGGTGACTTTCAAAATTGAAAATAATGCAGTAGCGGTGAGAAATCTCGCTTATATACGTGCTTGGAACACAGAAGACCGGAAGGTCGCATCCGTCGTTGCATTCAGATATTTTATGCAATGCTTGTTCAATCTGTTAAAACAGCTGATGAACAAGTGACACAGTTCCGGTGGCGGCATTATGCATTTCATTTCGCCGGAATACCATCGAGCGACGCTTTGAATTTGATTGTCTTGTTGAACAGCTCGTTATACATTCTATCGCTGTTCACAAAAGCGCGAGCGGTCGTCAAGCATTTGCTGACGTAATCAACATTTCCGGTTGCCTGTTGTTAGTGCTACTCTTTGATATTGGAAAAAGTAGGATTTTTAAATTGAATTCGTCAACTGTAACTTTTGTCGTAGCTTATGCGGCGGTGGGCCAATAGTGTATCAGCAGAGCGCGGTAGCGCTCTGCCTCGTTCTTTATTACTTCACCACACGCGCGCTTTTTTGTATGGGAGCCGAAAAGTCGATTTCAGCAAAGAAACCACTAAAATGCATCGCTTAATAGATAAAAAGGTATATTCGCCTGTGGCGATTTTTACCTTTGTACATCTTTACAAAAAACCGCTCAGAGTCGCTGAAAGTTGAGAAATGATAAACTGAAATTAAATTCCCTGAGTATTAGTATTGTGCTATGATAATGCGATGAGGGCGACTACACAGAATTGAGATTTAATTTCTTAATTCCCATAATTTTTATTAACACACGTTCTAGATACAATAGTTCTAACTTGTTTGTGTTTCGCTTTCTTCGATTAAGATTTTTATTTGCTTCAGTGTAGCTACAAGTGAAAATAAAGGTACTAAATAAACTCACTGCCCGCGAAAAATTACGGTAACTTCTAAAAATTGATTTCGGATAAACAAATAGCTTAAAGATTTTACAGAAAATGAGGAATGAATTGCAATCTTGGTGAATGATTTAAAAGAACTGCTGTGTTGCTGACATATACAGCAGCAGGACAGGTGAAGATGATTGCGGTTTTTGATAGTTAGGTACTTAATTTGGCCGGACGGCTAATATGACTTGCCAAAACGAGGTTGATAATACCGTACACTGAAGACTAAGGTACAAAAGTGTGTAGATCAACTATTATGTTTTTTGAACGAATTTGCAGGCGGTGAATCCTGAATTAAGGAAACCTTTCCTAATTCATGCGCTTCTTGGAAATCGTTTTCCCGAGAGTGCAGGCAACTTTTGATGTTTTCCGCACGCATTAAAAGCGTATTGTAAGCTATGCAGCTTTCTGTGTGTCGAACTGCACATGTTTTCCATTGTTTGTCTGTGCACATCGCTTTTATCGGAAAATTT
>NIUQ01004349.1:0-14011 GCA_002796945.1 Plectus sambesii
AATATTGCAGACAGAAGTGAAAGCGTTGTGACTCGTTGCGTACCTTAATACTGCGCGTTTTCGCGTTATCTATGTAACTTCTTTTTATACCATTTCCATGTTAAAGGACACCTCCGATCGTCCCTACCTGAAAGCAATCTATCTTACATTGTTCTCAGCTATCTATGCCTAGCTGCTTTGCTGTTGCATTATGAACAAATCTGATTCGCAGCCAGCTTGGCATATGTAGCTGAAAACAATACACGGTAAGGTCCTTTCAGGTAGGGTTAACCGGAATTGTCCTTTAATAAGAACACTTTCAACTTAATGAGGACGTTTTTGAGATTGAATAGATTATTTTCATATTGTTTGGAAAATGATTTTTTTGATTTGAAAAATGTTCTCTTTGAATTGGAATGTGTCGTTATCAAATTGGTAATGGTATACTTGTTCGTTTTTCTCGCCTTATAGGCAGACGAATTGAAACTTTAAACAAACGTGTCGTTCTTTGTCCCTCAACTCTTCAGCACGTAGTATTGTATTGTTGCCAAAAATTCGTTACTGGTGTATGCAATATTTGTTTGTTTTGTGCGCATCACACATTATTTGTTTTGATGTATTTGCTTTTCTATTGCGGTCGTTTTGCTGTTACTTTCCGAGACTTTCCCAATGTGTGCACTGTTGTTGTATTCCGGTTCACTGAATGATGGATTCGTTCACAATACCTTCCTGCCCCTTGTGAACTATATCACTGACTTGATCATGATATCATCATCTTCAGTTCAGCTTTCTGAACTTTACCTTTAACTACTGTGAGTGGTGGTGACTAATTTGACTGACCCCGAGGCCTTTGATGTTGTTGATGTTGTGAAAGACGATTTGTTTTCTAGAAGTGTACGAGGACACTATCAATGCCTGAAATAAGTTGGTATGATGATGACGTAACCCGTCACCGAAACTGGCTTGGCATAATTTTAGTGTTTTGAAAGTTTGTTCAGTTTTGCGTTTAGGTTGTGAATTGAGACGGAAATTCAGCTGTTGACAGTCCCCCATGCTGTCAAGCGAACCGCAATCAACTTGTTGGTGGCTTATTATTTCGTACACTTGACGCAGCATCCGCTATTGACAGTGTCCTCGTACCTTCTCTCTTCCCTTATACAGTCACTAAGGAGGAATTTACGCCTGTTTTTGGCCATGCGGTGCGCGTGCGGTAATCCGAGCAACTGCCAAGGAAGATAAAATTCATTCGTGGCAATTGCATATATAAACTTTAAACTCATCGCACCGCACTGCCACACAAAGCGTAAATCCCTTCTAAAACTTCTGTCGCCTCTAACCATCATAATGTTGCTGCATCTCATTCTATTCGTGTTTTGTGCGATCTTCGTTGCTATTCATGGACGCTGTTGAACATGGCGTGTACGGTGTAAAGCAACTATCAAAAATTGATCTTCCTGCACAGCGCACGGGTTCGAAAAATACCAGGATGCCTTGAATGGCATATTCCTCTTTAACATGCTCAGTTAGTTTCAAAGAATGTACCATTTCCACTTTAGTAAGGACATTTTTCATATTAATCTGTAATGGAAAGTGTCCAAATTAAAATGGAAATGGCATATGCCAAATTATTGCATTTGGATGACATTTTCCGTTGTCAAAGTTGGATTTTACTGAAATAGGTTTCAGTTTGTTTTCCTGCGCGCTGTCAATGAATCAGCACTAGTTGTGATCGCAAGCAAGCCCTGCTCGACTTTAGCTAAGGAACGCATTCTGCTTGCGCAGCCAAACTATGAGAGTAGGAAACTTTTATTGTTAGTCATTTTTGGAACTGGTGTCGGAGATGATTTTTCGCGATTTTACATATTTTAATGTACAAGTTCTGTACCAAGTAGCCTAGTAACGTCACTGCGTCACCCTGCAGTGCCGAAATCTTAAAATTTTCAAAAAGGGGGACTTCGGTCAACCGTGTTTTTGGTTATGGTATCGTATAACCTGTTCTGCTGCCCATTTCAAATTGCGAATCGTATCAGTTTAACTTGCAATTAATATACTACTTCGTGGCATGTGAAATCAGAAAGAGAAGTAATGGAAAATTTAATTACATTTCTACATTTTACATTTACATTAGGTTAATGAAACGGACCCCAGTTGAGTGAATGGTTTTCGTGACACGAGATACTTTATTACTGCGCAGCGTTGCAAATTCTCCTAAAATAAGCTTTGTAGCTGTCGCAGCTGTTGCTGAAGATGCTCTCCGTAACACCTCGCGTCTCCATGTTCGACGCGCCTGTGGTCATCTCCGCCAGTCAATTGAAGCCCACACAGAAAGTGACCATTAAAGCAAAAATTGACCATCCCACTGGGAAATTCGAATCTCGCGCACAATTTGTTGCGGACGACAATGGCAATTTAAACTTGTCAACTGACCGCTCCCTTGGAGGCACTTACGAAGGTATACATCCAATGGGATTGTTCACCACGCTCGAACAGTCCCCCGGCCAGAAAGCCGGTCTCAGACTAATGCCACGCATCGTCGAACAACCTATGGTCTACTCTTTTGAAATTTTCAATGGACATGGCGACGTCACCAATGAGAACGTGATTGCTAACACGACTGCCGAACGACATTTTATTCATCCTGCTGTGGAAAGGCGCGAAATTGAAATTGGTCGCCTGAGAGGATCGCTTTTCTGCTTAAAAAGTAAGTTCTTTGAACTACCCATACCGTAATCTCTTTTTGTATAAAACGGTATTCTGTGCGAACGGTTAAATTTTAAGATGAGACACGCAGAGTTATGCCATTAAACTTGCATTACTTTGATTAAAAAGAGGAAAGGGGTGCAAAGCACCGTAGTAGGCATAGATATGCCTCACATTCCGTTGCTGAAACCTATAATCTTATCGCGAGCATAATATCTACTTGTTAATTGGCATGCAAAATATGTACTACAGGGGTGTTCTGTGTAAACTTTCGGACCAGCTTGCCTGAATCAATTTCATTCTTTTCTTACTAATCAAAAAATGTTGGTATATCTTACTATGGATTTAGCAGCGCACATGTTAAATGATGATAAATTAGTGGGTTTGTCAAGGAACTTGGTAGTGAGCTTTTTCCTCTCCCTTGCAGTGCGTGTGATCATTTTTGATACACCGTGGGATCACACAATGATCGGCTAAAATTCACTTGTACAAGTTACTTGATGTATTGTTCCCCTGCTGAGCGGTAGTGCCCAACCGCTCTCTCTCGTATTTTATATTCCGAGCACAAAATAAGGTCGTACAACGCCTTACAAGCGAAAAATTACGGGCGCATGAAAGACCCGACCACCTGATCGTTGTTCGCAAAAATACCAAAGATCATAAACAGAAGGAACGAACCAACCGAATGACGCGTAATAAAACTGCGGAACGAAACGCGGGCACGCATAGATTACAATCGACCACCGCAGTAAGGCGTAGCGGAGCAAATATTCGGAAGATACTTAGACATGTCGTAGTAGCAGAGCACTGATGTGCGATGGAATGAGAAGAAGGGGAGGGGGGAGAACTGCTATCGGACGTTATACGACCAAGAGCGCTTATTATCGACGTATAATTGGCAGCAATATATTGTTAACCGACGACAATATAATCATCATGGGAGCGGGCATGGAGCACGCTGGTGACGACCGCTGGTTAATCAAAGCGGCGATGACGACGATCAGAGCACGGCGCAGACCTTACACTTCTTCGGCTTAGGCGGCGGGTAGGGAACGGCGCGGATCGCCTCGTCGAACACCTGCTTCAGCCCCGTCTGTGTCAACGCCGAACACTCCAGGTACTTCACGGCGTCTGAAATTTTACATACGAAATTATGTCGACTGAGTCGAGGCAGACTCTTCTGATCAACTCGACAGTTTAAGCGTTTTTTTCATCGATCGATAAATTTCATTCAGTAAGCAACTCGGTCCGTTCTTCGAACTGCAAACTAATTAGTAAGAAAACGACGCACTCGCTGGTCTTAATCGAGGAATTGGTGATTAATAAATACTGGTCTCCAAGGGCAGAGCCGGCAATGATCTTAAAAAATAAAGCGTCTTCAGTCGATATAAATCATCGCGCAATCAATTCAGTTCTCTCTGCAAACTACTCACACAAACGCAATAAAAACTGAATCAACTTCTATCACACCAATCATCTCCACTTAAATCCCAAGTCAGCCTTACACTCATAGATCTGAATGTAATTATTTGTAACAAATCAATGAGAAACTCACTGATTTCCTCGGCCATCGCCAAGCCCTGCGGGTAACTAATCGGAGCCAACTGCCGCTCCCGCAGTCTTTCGATGGTTTCTCGGTCATCTTGAAGGTCCAGCTTCGTCCCCACCTCAAATAAGCAAATTAATAAACTAAATTGCGACTTGATGAAGTCATTTAACGTACCAAAATGATCGGCGTCTTGGGGCAATGATGAGACACTTCGGGTAACCACTTGACCCTAACGTTTTCGAATGACGCAGGGTCGACCAGCGAGAAGCAGATCAAGAAAACGTCCTGAAAATGTACGCACACGTCAGTTATGTGTTCAAGGCATACTATGTGCCTGGCACAATAATGAATTCAAGCACAACTGTCCCATGCATGTTCGATAATAAGTTACAAATAAGAACCAGTCTATTTACCGTCTGAGGGTAAGAGAGCGGTCGAAGGCGATCGTAGTCTTCTTGTCCAGCCGTATCCCACAAGCCCAAGTTGATCGGCTTGCCATCCACCATCATATTGGCCGAATAGAGGTCCAACCTATACGCAAAAAAGTGCATTCGAATCACCACGTAGGAGATGCAAATAACATACGATACAGGGATATATTCTCCCGGAAAAGCATTTGTAGTATAGGTGAGAAGCAGGCATGTCTTACCGACAGTGCTGAAAAAGGGAGATTATTAGAGAAAATATTCGAAAGAAATAAGCATACCCGTCGCCGACCAGGACGCACTTAATCGCATGCGTTTCCATCACTTAATCGCCTGCACTTAATCGGCGGTCACTTACGCGACAGTCAATTCTCTAAAAGATGCGGCGTAATGTAACAGCTCGGCATGCAACACGGTGAGTGTTTGCGGCCGAGATGTTCGTCGAAACAGCCAAGACCGCAGTGATTCATACAGTCATATATGCCCACCCACGCTGTGTCGACTCGCGCTGCGGAAGTACATATGACTGCTATAAAGAATAGATACAACCGGAGTAGAACAACATGAAGTAGAAGTGTAACGCCGGGACTCGGGCTTCTATGTACTTTTTACTCGAAGACGCCGAATCTGCATGTTATTACGGATAGAACACAAAATGATATACGCGACCGCACACGATGATGCGCACACATACAGGGGTTTCTCGTAAATAAGCCCCGGGCGTATTTGCGAGAAATAGCATTTTCCCGGAAGATAAGTCCGGGGCTGGTTTTCGAGAAACGGAGACATTGCAGTGTTTTGCCCTCCAATTCATGAAAAGGGTATTTACACATACAGGGTGTCCCAAAAAATAAGTGATTGACTCGAAGAGGTAACGCCTAAAAGCGAAACTTGGAGCAGAGATGTGCCCTGGGGGGAGCTTGAAGTGGGCGGAGTTTCAGCCCGAAAGTCGCTGTGGGACCCGAACGGTAATTCAAAACATGTCCCAAATCGCCTTACACTTGGGGCCTTGTCCACAACCCTCTCATTTTATATTCACAAAGTTTTGCGCAAAGATGATGCACTTTTCGGGTAGGGGAGTTCTAGCCAAACGTTTTGCAAAAAGAAACTTGAAAATTTATCAAGAAATGAAAAATGACATGGATTGATTGATCTGAATGAAGAGTGGCATGGTAAAATGCTCATCGAAAAAAGCATCATGGAATCTACCAGAAGTGTTCAAAAAATGGGGAAAATGGATACTTTTCCGAAAGCGCAACTTCAGGGCTGCATTTCACCATGCCATTCTTCACTCGGATCATTAAACCCATGCCATTTTTTAAATTCTTGTTGAAGTTTGAAGTTTCTTTTTGCAAAACGTTTGGCCAGAACTCCCCTATCGGAAGACTGCAAGAACTAGGCAAAAACTTGTTGAACAAAAATCTTTTAGGGTCTCAAACAGGTCCCCAAGTGTAAGGCGATTTGGGACATGTTTTGAATTGCCACTCGGTTCCCACAACGACTATCTAGTTGAAACTCCGCCCACTTGAAGCTCGCCCCTAGGGGACATTTCTGGTCTAAGTTTCTCCTTAGGACGTTACTTCTCCGAGTAATAAGAGTCAAGGATGTTTTTTTGAGACACCCTGTAATTGCAACAATATATTGTTAACCGACGACAATATAATCATCATGGGAGTGGGCACGTTGCACATTGGTGACGACCGCAAATCGATCGAAGCGGCGATGACGACGATAATCAGAGCACAGCGCAGACTTTGCGCTCCTTCGGCTTCAGCGGCGGGCAGAGAACGGCGCGGATCGCCTCGTCGAACACCTGCTTCAGCCCCATCTGTGTCAACGCCGAACACTCCAGGTACTTCACGGCGTCTGCAATTTTACATAAGAAATTATGTCGACTGAGTCGAGGCTGACTATCGTTATCAACTTGACAGTTTAAGCTTTTATCATCGATCGATGAATGTCATTCAGTAAGCAACCCGGTCCTTTTTTTCGAACAACAAACTAATTTGTAACAAAATGACACACTGAATCGGTTACACGCGCGATGGTCTCAATTGAGTAACTGGTAACTAGTCTCCTATGCCACAGCCGGCAATGAACTTGAAAAATAAAGCGTCTTCAACCGATCTTAATCATTGAGCAATCAATCCGGCTCTCTACGCGAACCAGCCACACAAACTCAATCAAATCTGAATCAACTTCGATCTCATGAATCTACTCAAGTCAAACCTCAAGCCAACAATACACTCATAGATCTGAATGTAATTATTTGTAACAAATCAATGAGAAACTCGCTGATTTCCTCGGCCATCGCCAAGCCCTGCAGGTAACTAATCGGAGCCAACCGCCGCTCCCGCAATCTTTCGATGGTATCTCGGTCATCTCGAAGGTCCAATTTTGTTCCTACCTCAAATAAGCAAATTAATAAACTAAATTGCGACTTGATCAAGTCATTTAACGCACCAAAATGATCGGCGTCTTGGGGCAATGATGAGACACTTCGGGAAACCACTTGGTCCTAACGTTCTGGAACGACGCAGAGTTGACCAGCGAGAAGCATATCAAGAAAACGTCCTGAAAAATATGCACACATCACTCATGTATTTAAGGCATACTATGTGCCATGTACAACTGTGAATTCAAGCACAACTGTCCCCATGCA
Source organism: Plectus sambesii (assembly GCA_002796945.1). NCBI lineage: Eukaryota > Metazoa > Nematoda > Chromadorea > Plectida > Plectidae > Plectus > Plectus sambesii. Next base: position 7,316 of record NIUQ01004349.1, read on the forward strand.
TATCTTATCACAGATATTCGATAATTAATTACAAATAAGAACCAGTCTATTTACCGTCTTAGGGTGGGAAAGCGGTCTAAGGCGATCGTAGTCTTCTTGTCCGGCCGTATCCCACAATTCCAAGTCGATCGGCTTGCCATCCACCATCATATTGGCCGAATAGATGTCAAACCTATACGCAAACAAGTGCATTCGTATCGCTACGTAGGAGAGATGCAAACAACATACACCGAGGGGATATATTCTCCCGGAAAAGCATTAGTAGTATAGCTGATAAGCAGGCATGTCTTACCGACAGCGCTGAAAAGTGCCATTTACATGAGATTATATTCTCAAGAAAAATGACTTACCCATCGCCAACCACGACGCACTTAATCGCCCGCATGTCCATCACTTAATCGCCTGCACTTACTCGGCGGTCACTAACGCGACAATCAATTCTCTAAAAGATGCGACGTAATGTGACAGCTCGGCACGCCAAACGGTGAGTGTTCGCGGTCGAGATGTTCGTCGAAACAGCCAAGACCGCAGTGATTCATACAGTCATACATGCCCACCCACGCTGTGTCGACTCGCGCTGCGGAAGTACATATGACTGCTATAAAGAATAGATACAACCGGAGTAAAACAACATGAAGTAGAAGTGTAACGCCGGGACTCGGGCTTCTATGTACTTTTTACTCGAAGACGCCGAATCTGCATGTTATTACGGATAGAACACAAAATGATATACGCGACCGCACACGATGATGCCGATACGTACACTAATTGTACAGACAAACAGAACGATCTCGTCACGTATCGATTGCGCAATAGCACGTGACAGAGAGACGGTACGGTACATAGGTCTCAGCGCCAAATGCGGCCCAATGAAGTATAAAAGGTTCAAAAGTAGCACAAATAAATAACATGACCGCACTGTAAATGCTGCAGTGGATGACAGCAATGTACTATGAGACTATGCGCGTTGAATATTATCGCAAAGTCAGTAAACGTGCATTTTACTATTTACGAAGTGAGGTAGGAATATTATAACAGCAGAAGAATAGACGGTGTTAAGGAGTTTCGGAACATAAAATTCAAAAATTAGCATTTTTTCTTTTGCCTCTTTATAAAACTATGGCCATTAACACCGCCAGCGTTGTTTTTAATCATGCTTTAATGAACATTTATCTTCATGCTTTTAAAAATCCCTGTCTATATACAAATGTTTTTGATTAACAACGCGAAATCTCGCCAAGCACCGTAGTTAGCGCAAATGAGCTTGCTCTTTGATACTTGTACACCGTTTGTCATTGAGAATCATGGTCGTGTGCTATTGTTTACGTGGGTTAATTGATAGAAAGAAGCGCTATAGACTTTCGAAGCAGTTTTCCTTATTCAATCTAAGCTTTCTTGTTACTGATGGGGAAATTTTTGACTATATATCGTTGATTTCAGATTTCACCGGTAAGCAGCCGGCAGTGATCGACATCTTTGGAACTGGTGGTGGCTTGATGGAACACCGAGCGGCGTTGTTATCTTCAAAGGGTTTCGCCGTGCTCAGTCTGGCCTACTTTGATTACAAGGATTTGCCAAAAAATATGGATGAACTCGAATTGAATTACTTTGAGGTGAGAAAGGCATATTTTATGGTATAAATAGAAAATATTTGCCGCCACTCACTTCCCTGTATCATGGCTGGAAATATCCAATAAAAAGCCCCGCATTTATAACCAGACGGCTAATGTGGAGCTCTGATATTTGGTGCCAGTTAGCAAATGGCCAGAAAATACTGCACTGAATTGTTTAGAATAGAAGTATTGCAGATTTAATGCTCTCATTCCGAAATTTCTGTTGTTTGTGCAAAAAATGTGTGCGAATTTGCAGTTAAACATTTTCGTTGCGAGACCATAAACAAGTAATCGACCTAATTCAATTCATTTAATGCAAATTGTAGGTGGACTCGCAATACAATTACAAAGAATGTATTATTAGATTTTACTCATTATTGCACTAGAAAATCCGAATATTTTTAATGTTCAGCGCCTAAAAGACTGCGGACGGAAGTTGAACAGAGGGAGGGTGTCACACCGTGCAGTCTCAGTGAGCGACTAAGATTTATTTGATCATCACATGGTTTATTGTTCGCCCATCGAGGTATTGTGTTCCAAACGTCTCCTTATATTAGTGGATTGTTCGGACGTTGGAGGCTGAATGAGCACACCCTGTAGAGCTCCAACAACACCGACACAGACCAATAATAGTTGTGCAAGAATTGGGAATAGAAGAGAAGGATATGACAGAAATGCAACATTTTAGGAGGCAATCGATTGGCTGTCTAGTCTGCCAAATACTTCAGACAGACTCGGCTTCATCGGCACTTCACTTGGCGCCTCCATCGCTGTTTTGGCCGGCATTCATTATCCAAAGGTAATGCTTATTTATTTGATGTGCATTTTGTATGAAAGGAATTGAATTTCAGTTAAGGGCAGTTGTGCCTATCAACGGTTTTCACATGCTGGACAGTTTTAATCCTATGAAAGTTAATGGCATTCCCTTTCATACGGCCAGGTATAGTGTTTACACTTTATTTATCATGGTGACGAAAGTGTCAGTATTTGGTGATATACCTTAGCTCCATTATTAAAAGTGACCTAATCCGTCAAAGCCGTTAGATTCAGTTTTTAATTTGCAATCTAGTGCTCTGTTTACTTTATTTTTACGGACATTGAATGGTGTGTAATCTCGATCATCAAGGTTGCCAATTTTGTATCCCAATAATTGAGTATACTTGATTTTTGTCTGTACGATATAGAACAGGGCAATACAGCTTTCTTTCGGTGGCCAACGAGAGAGAGGATAAAGAGAAGATCACACATTTTGAGTAAACATATCACAATGACAGATGATTACGGTAAAATGTATTTGCATAGCCCTATCTGAGATCTGAGCGCCTTAACAGCCACACACTTTGCTTGGATCTGCCTGTACTCAGGATTGCTAGGATGGATGGGCTAAAAATAGCGCCGTCTTCAGCCAACTAAAAAATTAATTACTTTTAGCGGTGATTTGCAACATTTGGACCTGAAAGATGGCATCCTTCGTTATTCATCTTTCTTGGCCAGTATACCAACAAGTGAAGAGACTATATTTCGCATTGAAACTTGTCCAAAAGATACCTACTGGCACTTCTTGGTAAATTGGAAGATTCATTTGTCCCAGACCTGTACGAGCTTTAAAATTTTCAGACTTCGGGTGACGATCAAGCGTGCTGTTCAGAGAAATCAGCTAGAATTCTGGAGAAAAGGCTGATTGACGCGGGCAAGGGTGACCAGGTCCAAGTGAGCATTTTGAAAAACACCGGGCATTTACTGGAGCCTCCTTATATGCCTCACTGTGAAAAGTCTTGGCACAAACATGTTGGTAAGTGCTATCCTTTCGCTTTGTTGAAGTTTGCAGAATGTTACCATTCTCAGAGTATTTGATTACTCTGACCTTTTTTATGCCGCAGATCATTTAAGCACCATATCATTTTGCTTATTTTTTAAATTGCATATCAGTTTTACTGCTTAAATTGAATTGAATTTTTCTGAATACCCATCCTAATGGTTCGTTTTTGGGAACCAATACTGAAAATTTTGAGTACTTGTAGTCAAAAGCCCAAGATTTCTCCATATTTTAAAGTTTTGATATTTTCAGATTCAATCCTATTAATCTTAATCTTTAAATCATGACTTCTCTGTGACCTTAATTATTACTTTTATTACGATTTCAGGCTCGTATATGGTATGGGGCGGCGATAAGTACAACCAAGCAAAAGGACAGGAAGACATGTGGAACAAATTAATCGCCTTTTTCAGTGACAAATTGGGGTCTCCTCCAGCGCTTCCACCCTTTTCTGGTGCCTTTAAAAAGAGTTCTCTTTGAGAACCTTAGTTACCAGGTTTTCTACTATTATTGCTCAGTTATTTGACTGAATGGTTCAATGGTCTAGTTTTTATGTCAGTTCTTTGTGTATGTGCCATGTCATTGCTTGCTTGATCTATTGTATTACGACTGCTAATGTGTTCCGCATCACGGCAGCTTTTCAATACAGTTTTCAAAGAACATTTTGCGCAGAATAAGTGCCTATTTTTTGTTATTATCATTATTATCAACATTTAATCAACAAATAAGCTGATTTTGACCAAAATATATTTATATTTTTCTCTTGTTCCATTCCTTTCCGAGTGCCTATCCAAACTTGCCGCGAGATCGTTATTGATTTTTGTTGAGCGCGCGACGTATTTGATGGAAGCTCAACGAATGTGAATTATATGCTAAAATTTTATTCGAACGTCAATTGCTGCCGTTTGAGTGATATTGAGCGTCTGAATTGATATTTTGCTGTTTGAGGAGAAACATGTTGCTATGTATGCGTACTGTTGTTATATTAAGAGTTTTGGCACTTTTTTGTATGTATTCAGATCGATGCGTTCCGTAAGAGAGGTGATATAATAATACATCATTGAAATTGTGGTTTCTCGAAATTATAGCAGCGTTGTACCGAATTTTCAAATATGACCGAAGTAACAGTTCCAAAATCAAAAGTGTCGGTGCATTCTGCTCTTTGCTCACTACCACAAGTGTGATGTGCGCATGGTGATTAAAAACATGCATAAAAGGTTTTTGTGCGTATCACTGTCGCGACTTGGCCCATAAAATCAACTTCGCACCCCCTGCCTGAGTAAGCTGTCACGATCACTTGTTCGTCTTGTGCGATCAATTATTGCATTTTTCGATGAGGGAATGCAAGAATACGAATAATGTGACACTATTGCTATTAAGAGAGATTATGTGGCGTTCAAATTACCGCATTCGTAGGGTCTCAGCGGGATGATGTAAATGATTTCTGTTTGACTTCTGACGCGCTGCTTAATAAATCGCCGGGTGAGTTGTCGACTTTCAACCGCAAAAGTGAGACCGGTTTAAACGTGGACGGTGGAATGTATTTTTGAAGCAGGCCCCTCCCCTAACGGGATCTTATTACTGAATCCGAATGGGTTCGCATTTAAAACTTTTCCGAGAGAAATAGACAATTAACAGGCGTGTGTGTGCATTGTTGCATTTGAATCGAGTTTTCCGATTCCCACTTCGGCGACTATCCTCACTTAATTTTGCATTGAATACAAATTGGCTTATGGTAAAGCGTGGGCCGTGATACGAAGTTGTATGACACCGCTCGCCGGCACAACTTGCGATCTCCGCCAGACTCTGATAAGAAAATACGCGCGTTGCTTGAGAACTTGGGGCTGTTCTTCCGCAAACTGGGCCGCTGTGGCATTCCGTCGCTAAACTCATAATAACCGCCTTAGAACTTGTTAATGGTAGAGCGCTGGGCGCAATTTTAGCGCCGCTTTTTATATTGTGCTCACTCGATTGATATTTCATTTGTGTACAATGATCATTACCAAAACTATTTCGTCGCTGGTGCTCGTCCTACTCGCTGTATATTCAACTTCTGCAAAAAATGTGCTTATTTATATCGACAAAATCGACAATCTGAATTCTGTTATTAACAGTTGCGACAATTTGAATACATCTTTAACAGTCGATGTGAATGGCGGCAACCTCTCAGAATCTTTTTCATGCAGTGCCGATGGTTCGAACACTGTCACTCTTTTCGGCAAAAATCAGCTAAAAGCGGAGTCTTCCGTTATGGATTGCGCAAGTTCTCTCACTGTGAGCATGACTATACGCATCAACGAGTTCACGTCGAGCCCAGTCTCGTTCCAAATGAGAGTGAGTGATGCGCTGAACCAACGGCGCAATGATATCCTTACTTTCACATCGACAACAATGTCATCAACAACATTGTCATCAGCGACATTCTCACAGTCACCTACCAGCGCCTCTATGCAGAATATTCAAACAGCTTTTGTAGCCATCGGCTCAGATGCTTCTTCAACCGCCCGCTTGCATTGGGGTATATTGATTGACAACGGTTCATGCATCAATCAACCAATAGCTGAAACTTCAAAGAGCTGCGTGGCTGAATATGTCGTCATTGGCATCGAATCGGCCGTGCTTGCCGTTATAATCCTCATAGGTATATATTTCTACGTAAAATCGAGAGGCGGCTGCGACCTTCCTTCGATATCATTCAACTTTCGTCGTAAAAGAGACGCGCCACCAATGCAGGTGACTAGAGAGGATACTATGTGGGAAAATGAAATGGGCTACGCCACTCATGGCGGTACTAGCGGCGGCGGTGGCGGCGGCAGTGGTGGCGTTGACACGACCAACTTTTCTCCATCGTCTTCCCATATAGTTACTTCGCCCAGTCGCAGTAATCCACTGACACCGCAGAAAGCTCAAACTACGAATGGACAGCAACAGCGAGCCGGCCTTATGGTGCGTCAAATTGTAGTCGATTAATTTTGGTAAAACACCTCAAAGGAGTGCCTAAATGAGCAAGGTGATCAGGTTGCTAGCGTCAGCCTAAGAATGGTTCGTTTCATAGAAGTTTCTGAATAACTTGCCAAAAATTTGATATCCTGAGCTGGAAATGTTTTTGCTAAGCATTGACGACGGATTAATAAGCTGCTTTAAACAACTAGGTACCTAGTTTTTACTTGAGTAATTACCTAGGTATTTGTGTAAACTAGGTACCTACCTAGTTAGAAACTAGGTAAATTTTACTTACTTTTGCATGAGTACTCAAGTAAACTGTTT
>NIUQ01004350.1:0-14011 GCA_002796945.1 Plectus sambesii
AGCAATATACTTGACGTCGGATTGATGACCATCGACCAATCGAACAACGTGAAATCTCGTCTGAAACGCTCTCTTACTATCTCGCCCGTTAGTACTGCGTAAAAGACCACGCGAGACTGTCCATTCTCTCGGCGAAAAAAGGATTGCTTGGCGACGAGTAACGGCCGATGCAAAATGTTCAGTTCTATTTTGAAAGTGCAAAAAGTAAAGTGGATATGTTATGAACGGTCCAGGACACGCGTAATTGGATGCGTGCATACTGTTCAAAGCTGTTCGCGCATAGTCGAGTTCACCGCCTATCACTTGTTCACGGACAGAATGGATAGTCTGCAAGCTTGCGCGCTGCCTTTTCCGCAACACTTACGGGCGGGACTATATCTGCTTTGATTCAGACATTGTTATAAAGTTATAAAACTGACCAATTGCTCCGGATGCCACTCCATCGCGTCGCTGAACGCCTTATTACGAAATCTGCTGGACGCAAGCTTGGCGACACTCAGCGTCAGCGGCATTTCCGGATATATAGCAAAGTTTTCACTCATGCCAAAACTATGATAATAGGACGGCTGCGCAAGACGATGCATAGGAATTGAGGCGACCAATTCAGTTGACTGCAGCCCGTGAAGATTGGCTGCAAAACTTTGCTGAGGTTAGAAGAACGTTTCGATTTACCTGATTTAGATACGTCACTTCTGAAAATCTTATATGAGCCGATACCGCTTCCCAAGTTGTATACATTGCCGTGTTTGTCGTAATGGGGATGAGCGGTCAAGGTATTGATGGCCACGTATTTCTTCATGTTGGCCTACAATCATTAGCAGCTGCTACAATGAAAATAAACATAAGGATGATGCGGCAAAGGCGTGCATATTCAAGCTTATTGCTTGAAAACATTGAAAATGAGTCTTGTGAAATAACAATTTGAACAACCTTTTCGAGCGTTGCTAGTGACTTGGGATCGACACGATGCCAAGTGGGCAATTCAGTCGCCGCAAATACTTGATCGCGCACGGTGACGAAATTTACTGCATCATTGTCGGTCATAGAGTATGGAAAGAAGTAAGACAAATATCTCAAACGACTAAAATTAGCAGGAAAGTGATCGTTTCTCTGTAACGCACCGAGAGAAAATATTCTTGCACGGATCTGGGAAAGACATTGTTCCGAATTCAGACACGACGATTCGTTGAGCGGACATGTTTTTTTGGTAGGCCTTGCTTTGGAGAAAGCGACAGCTGTAGAGGACATTTCCCGCCTCTATATGATACCGCTGAAGCAGCGCGAGTCCGTCGAAAAGGTGGTTATAGGTCGTTTTGCCGACTGAGAACAAGCCCGGGCCATTTCGTAGTAGAGTGCCCGTTAACCATTCGGGTATCGTGCCTATTCAAGTTCGCATCACAGTCGAGGAACTTTTGCCGAGAGTTTAATAGCAATCAATATTGCTATTATGATTGATATTTTGGCGTTGATTGTGTAAGAATCGTTTACACTACTGCATCCGCGGGAGCCCGGCGGGATGACTGATTGAGTCAGTGTTATTCGTATTTCGCGCATTTCCTGCCAAATGCTATAAGAATCTGCCCAAAAAGCCAAATGCTCGTGGCATATTATTCCATCAGCGGCTGTGATACACATCTTTCACTATGCATGCATTAATTTGTTTTTCGAAGTACAGTCAACTGGTTTTTTAACGTCAGTCAAGGGACCGGCCAAAGATCGACATATACCTACATATGACCGTATTCATTACCTGTCACAGAGCAATGAACGGGTACTGGAATTTCTTCGCAATTTTCAAAGAGCGACGAACAGTCCGATTTATTTTCCGTCATAATCTGTTAAGCTAGACCAAAATGAGTAGAAATGAACACAAACAAGTGAGATAGACCTCGTCAGACAGAAGCCTGATTTCTTTACACAATTGGCAAAAAATGAAATAATCCAAAACAACACAAAGCATGACATAGATTTATTTATCAAGCTACTATTGAGGCATATAATGTGCGTGGAAGCTAAATGGGATTCGGTAAGGTACTTCGCAGCGCGCAATTTGCTTCAGCGTCTTCGCGTCGAGGATGACGAGGAAGGGATGTTCTTCAGAACGCACGTTGAGCACGGGGCAGAGCAACACACCTTCAAAAGCCAAATAAATAACAATCCAGGAGCCAATTTCATAAAACTATTGAGCTGTTGAGCATTGAGGAATTGCGACGCGCTCGCATTGGTAGAAATTCAAAATTGAACAATCGGCGTGGGCCTCAATTCCTCAATTCTCAACAGCTTTTTGAAATTGGCCTCAGAAAGTAAAGTGGGATTTTTACCGTCATCTTCTTCCGTCCCACCAGGAGTCGGGACGAACACGGGTTCGGAGCAGGTCTCCTCCTCATGATCCTTATTCCACTGTATGAACGTCTTGTTGTCGACGTCGACTTTAATAATCTGAAGCGAAAGAATTGTTCGAGTTGATGTTCCTCGTATCGTCAAAATTTCTTCGCGAGGAAGAAGAGAAATTAAAATTGAATAAAGCAGACTGCTTCGGAAGTCGATAGCGCTTCTTCTTATCGATTTAAGCACGTAAAATATAAGATAGGACTATGATTTTTGGTGAAAAGCGGTGTTTTCAAGCACCGAAAAGCGAGCTCATCTTTGCCAGCTACGGTGCCTGATTCAATTTCTTCTTCCTCGCGAAAAAATTAGGCTATTCTTACCCCAGCGTTGTCCGTGTGTCGGAACTGGAGCGTGCTCGCGTAGACATACTTGTATTTCTCTGCGTTCACCATTTCGTAGTTGATGCGTGGGAATTCGACGGCTGAACGTCGTCGGATTACTAAACCATTTCATAAGGTCGCACAAATCGTACCTATGTCGGCCAAGCGCTCGTGACTGATACGGATGCTGCCATCTGCTTCCAAAACGGCGGTGCACTTGCCAGCAAAGGCGTGTTTCTCCAACAAATTGTCTCCCGGTTTCGCGTCCTCTGGCACTTCAAGCGGCAGAATCAGACGAGTAAGATACGGTCGCATCTGTTCCGTCTCTTCGGTAAGAAAGCCTCTGCGCATATCCTCGATCGTTAATCTCTGTACCACATTCCCATCAGCGACGAGACAGAAGTCGACGATGATGCAGCCTTCGTATTCGTATGCGTTCGCGTGGTGAAAAGTGAAGAAAGCCGCCGACTTGTATGAGCGTTCAAACTTCTTCCCGGTGCTTTTGTCCACCACATGAATATTGACCTAAAGCTCACATGTTCAAAGGGGAACGGACAACTCGCGACACGACAATTTGCAACATGTTTTTTTGCGACAATTCGCGACATTACGTATATCGCGAATTGCCGCATAGATTTCACGTAATGTCGCGAATTGTCATGTCGCTAATTCTCTTGTCATCTGTTCTGTTGGGGCGTTAAAACCCCAGAGAGCCCCACCGCGGGGAGGTAGTGCATGAATTACCACAGCCATTCCCATGAATGTTGTGTGTCGCTTACTGCACGCTCGCTGTTGCACGGTGTGATATTTTACGTTTACGCTGTTACCTGCCGACTTGCCTACCTATTAGTGGTATGCCCGTTTGGCCGAGATGATAAAAAGATCTGTGTGGAGTCAACTACCCAAGAACACAACATGTTCAAAAACGTTCGATAATGGTCGCACACTTACTCCGCTTTTTGGATGCCATTCGAGGCAGCCGTTGAAGGTGATCTGGAACATTTTCTGAATAAGCGGCGATACCAATTTCAAGGTGTTAATCATCAGCGGCGTCTCCAGGAAGATAAAGTACTTTTCACTCATTCCAAAACTGTGATAATAGGACGGATAGAGATTATGGCTGAAAGGAATCTCGGCAATGAGTTCCGTTTTCTCAAAATGCCCGTCTGAAATTGGACATTTTCAACTAACTTCTCGCTACTAACAGCGCATTGAAACCTTACTCTTGTTTTCAGTGTTCAAGGGGTTGGTGGTTTTGGTCATAACGTACTGTCCATTCTTGCCAAATCGTGAGCCGATATTGTACACGTTGCGCTCCTTGTCGTAGTGCTGATGGGCCGTGACGGTATGAACGGCTACTGGAATGTGATCCACAAAGTTCACCTAAATTAAACGCTATTGTAATTTTAACGTTTTCGTTGTATGCTTACCTGCTCTTCCGTCTCCAAAGTCGCTATGTTGATTCGATTCATCAGGGGGGTTTCGGTGGTGGCATAGAGTTCGTCTCCCAACTGCAAGAAGTTCACCACGTTGTTGTCGGTCGGCGTTAGGGGGCCACTTTCGAAATAAGAAAAGAATCTGTGCAAAGAATATTCTATGAATATGGAATGAGAATGTTTTAGTCGACTAGCTACCGTTGAAAGATGTTCTTGCAGGGGTCAGGAAAAGTCGAAGTTCCGAATGAGCTAGTAACAATGCGTTGCGCCGCCATGTTCGCCTTGTAAGAGTCGCTGCGCAGATAGCGCGTACTATAGTAGAGCTGAAAAATACTAATAATTCTGCAGAATACCTACAAGTCCCATATTGTTTGGCTCGCATATCATATAGTTTATACGTTGAATAAAGCTGGATAAATGCACGAATGAGAGAGGGCGTCTCCAATACTCTGCACGCTAAGTACAAACAGTGAAATTCGTTTACGGCGGTTTTTGCGGGACCGGCATTTTTTGACCGCTATAAGCGAAATATCGGTATAAACGAACTTATTTGGATGGGAAGACACGCTTTGGGACCGGCTTAACTTGACCGCTATAAGCGAAAAACCATTAAAACCGAAACCGCTATAAGCAAATTCTACTGTACACTCTGCAGACTCCAGCTCCCTCGCTGGTTCCTCCAGGCGCCGACCGGCGCGTACCTCGATGCCGTACATATTCCTCTGCCCTTATAGTATAAGTTGCGCAAAAGTCTTCGCTTGACAGCATTTTGTACTAATCAACGGTGAGATATGAAAGTATGATGTTAGTAGATTTGGTTCACTGTAATTTAAACGGAATATATTTCTATAATCATCGGGCCGGTTTCACATCGCGTACTTAAGCTAAAGTCGGACTTAATGCAATGATAAAGAATAGGCCTTAAGTCTGACTTTAGCTAAAGTACGCGATATGAAACCCGGCCATCGTCAGTTAGCCAATCAACAAACATTCTTTTGCTTATCATTCGTTCAATGTTAATAAATGTCATATATTGCTATTGCAATTGCTGCTACATAGTTACATTGCCATCGATTTATTTATAGTTGAAGTCACTTCCCTGTTTGAGAGGTCCGAGATTAGAGTTATACGGGGGCAGAGTTCAGATACGACATCGATACGAGCAGAATATATGTATTTTACGCTCGGCACTGGCAAAATAGTCCACATAAATGATCTTAACTATAAATATTTATTTTTTTTTAATTGATTCCACCTGGATGCCACATTTACCAAAGTTCTACTGCATAGAACAGATATAAAAAGTATGCGGACCATGTCCTACCTTTCCGTCTTCGATGTAGTACCGCTGCATAAGCGCCAAACCGTCGAACAGGTGCTCGTAGGTGCTGTCGCCAATAGTAAACATTGCGGGCGCATTTCGCAACAACGTTCCATTCAACCAGCTGGGGATTTCGCCTAAACTATTCATCACCAAAAGATAACAAAATGAGCAAAAAATACCTTGCACATTGCATACAACGGGCTCAGGGTTCTCATCAAAGTTTTCATAGAGCGAGCGATAGTCGGCAGGCATCGTGCAACGTTAACGACAGACTTGCGTGTAGAATTGTTGGACTGAAAGCGTTACTCGCTTGGGCGCCGGGTTCGCTGCATTTATAAAGCGCCCAGCGTGCGGCGTGTCTCACAGCAAAGAACGTTCAAAATACGTTCATACGCGTCATCCCTGCCTTTGTCATCCTGCACCTAATTGCACGTGTCACAAAGAATTTCTTCAGCGATCTTCTTGTAGGTTGTAGGTTTTTATAGAGAGGACTTACATTTTGAATAAAATTCCGGTTAAGGCCGGAGCATACTTTATAACGCACGCCGCAGCGGCGTGCGTTAACAAAGTGTGCTCCGGCCATTACCCCAAGCTTAAGACATGTACCGTGAATTATTTTTAGCTGTGCATGCCAAGCTAACTGCGAATCGTAGTCAGATATATTTTTGCTTACCACAAATCAATCTTGCGGACAAGGTTTTATTCGGGCCCCATAAAAAGCGGTGGGCTGATAACGTACCTCTTGTAATTTGACAAGATGATCAAAGAAGACTGTATCACAAATAAAAGTAAATAAAGATATCAGTTGAAGTTAGTTACATTTGACAGACACAATTACCGGAGCACACATGGGTAAGTTACATCACCTATACGGATATTTTTGGATATACGCTTTAGTGTCCCTATCTCATACTGCGATTTGCTATAACTATTTCGCCTTCCGCTCATAGTGTCTATACCTATTGAAAACACAGCACAGCTGCGTATGTGTACAACTGAGTTTTCTAACTTAAACAAAAGCGGTCAAAATTCTACACTTTTTTGGGGTTACTTCGGTTTTTTATTGAAGCAAAACTACTGCAAGGTAAACATATTATACAGTGCCAGAAAAAAAACTTGTCGCTACATTTTGATATGTCCATGGCATATTATTCCATCAGCGGCTGTGATGCAGATCTTTCACTATGCACGCATTAATTTGTTTTTCGAAGTACAGTCAACTGGTTTTTTAACGTCAGTCAAGGGACCGGCCAAAGATCGACATTATAAAGACAGCGACGTTATAAATACATATGACCGTATTCATTACCTGTCACAGAGCAATGAACGGGTACTGGAATTTCTTCGCAATTTTCAAAGAGCGACGAACAGTCCGATTTATTTTCCGTCATAATCTGATAAGCTAGACCAAAATGAGTAGAAATGAACACAAACAAGTGAGATAGATCTCGTCAGACAGAAGCCTGATTTCTTTACACAATTGGCAAAAAATGAAATAGTCCAAAACAACACAAAGCATGACATAGATTTATTTATCAAGCTACTATTGAGGCATATAATGTGCGTGGAAGCTAAATGGGATTCGGTAAGGTACTTCGCAGCGCGCAATTTGCTTCAGCGTCTTCGCGTCGAGGATGACGAGGAAGGGATGTTCTTCAGAACGCACGTTGAGCACGGGGCAGAGCAACACACCTTCAAAAGCCAAATAAATAACAATCCAGGAGCCAATTTCATAAAACTATTGAGCTGTTGAGCATTGAGGAATTGCGACGCGCTCGCATTGGTAGAAATTCAAAATTGAACAATCGGCGTGGGCCTCAATTCCTCAATTCTCAACAGCTTTTTGAAATTGGCCTCAGAAAGTAAAGTGGGATTTTTACCGTCATCTTCTTCGGTCCCACCAGGAGTCGGGACGAACACGGGTTCAGAGCAAGTCTGCTCCTCATGATCCCTATTCCACTGAATGAACGTCTTGTTGTCGACGTCAACTTTAATGATCTGAAGCGAAAGAATTGTTCGAGTTGATGTTCCTCGTATCGTCAAAATATCTTCGCAAGAAGAAATATTAAAATTGAATAAAGCAAACTACTTCGAAAGTCGATAGCGCTTCTTCCTATCAATTTAAGCACGTAAAATATAAGATACAGTAGAAACCGGATATAAGAGAATCGGATAGAAGAGAAAACCGGATATAAGAGATTTTTTTTCACTTCCCCTGCATTCTCTTATATCCGGTTTCTACTGTAGAACTATCATTTTTGGTGCAAAACGATGTTCAGGTACCGAAAAGCGAGCTCATCTTTGCCAACTATGGTGCCTGATTCAATTTCTTCTTCTCGCGAAAAAAAAGGCTAATCTTACCCCGGCGTTGTCAGTGTGTCGGAACTGGACCGTGCTCGCGTAGACATACTTGTATTTCTCAGTGTTCACCATTTCGTAGTTGATGCGTGGGAATTCGACGGCTGAACGTCGTCGGATTAATAGACCATTTCATAAGATCGCACAAATCGTACCTATGTCGGCCAAGCGCTCGTGACTGATACGGATACTGCCATCCGCTTCCAAAACGGCGGTGCACTTGCCAGCAAAGGCGTGTTTCTCCAACAAATTATCTCCAGGCTTTGCATCCTCCGGCACTTCAAGCGGCAGAATCAGACGAGTAAGATACGGTCGCATTAGTTCCGTCTCTTCGGTAAGGAATCCTCTGCGCATTTCCTTGATCGTTAGTTTCTGTACCGCATTCCCATCAGCGATGAGACAGAAGTCGACGATGATGCAGCCTTCGTATTCGTATGCGTTCGCGTGGTGAAAAGTGAAGAAAGCCGCCGACTTGTATGAGCGTTCAAACTTCTTCCCGGTGCTTTTGTCCACCACATGAATATTGACCTAAAGCTCACATGTTCGAAACGGAACGGACAGCTCGCGACACGACAATTTGCAACATGTTCTTTTTGCGACAATTCGCGACATTAGGTATATCGCGAATTGGCACATAGATTTCACGTAATGTCGCGAATTGTCGTGTCGCTAATTGTCTTGTAATCTGTTCAAAAACGTTCGATAATGGTCGCATACTCACTCCGCTCTTTGGATGCCATTCGAGACAGTCGTTGAAGGTAATCTGGAACATTTTCTGAATAAACGGGGATGCCAGTTTCAAGGTGTTAATCATCAGCGGCGTTTCCAGGAAGATAAAGTACTTTTCACTCATTCCAAAACTGTGATAATAGGACGGATACAGATTCTGGCTGAAAGGAATCTCGGCAATGAGTTCCGTTTTCTCAAAATCACCGTCTGAAATGGGACATTATCAATAGACTTCTCGCTTCTATGAGCGCATTGAAAACTTACTCTTGTTTTCGGTGTTCAAGGGGTTGGTGGTTTTGATCATAACGTACTGTCCATTCTTGCCAAATCTTGAGCCGATATTGTAAACGTTGCGCTCCTTGTCGTAGTGTTGATGGGCCGTGGCTGTATGAACGGCTACTGGCATGTGATCCCCAAGGCTCACCTAAATTATACGCTGTTGTAATTATTATGACTCGTGTGTAGGGTGTAGACGTCGGAGGTGATGGAGTGGAAGATCAACGGATCCTTTAACTAAGTAACTAACGACCGAATAATATCAAATGAACACAAACGCTCAGCGGTCGTACGGGAAACCAAATGTGTCGTTGTAAGTGAATCACAAACGATCACTACGCTGTGACAGTAATTTTAACGTATTCGTTGCATGCTTACCCGCTCTTCCGTCTCCAAAGTCTTTATGTTGATTCGATTCATCTCGGGGGTTTCGGTGGTGGCATAAAGTTCGTCTCCCAATTGCACGAAGTTCACCACGTCGTTGTCATGACGAATTTGGGGCCCAGTTTCGAAATGAGAAAAGAATCTGTGCAAAGAATATTCTATGAATATGGAATGAAAATGTCTTAATCGATTAGCTACCGTTGAAAGATGTTCTTGCAAGGATCAGGAAATGACGAAGTTCCGAATGAGCCGGCGACAATGCGTTGCGCCGCCATGTTCGCCTTGTAACAGTCGCTGCGCAGATAGCGTGTACTGTAGTAGAGCTGAAAAGATACAGTAGAATTAGCTTATAACGGGTTTTCGGCTATAAAGGTTTTTCGCTTATAGCGGTCAAGTTGAGCCGGTCCCAAAGCGTGTCTTCCCATACAAGTAAGTTCGTTAATACCGGTATTTCGCTTATACCGGTCAAATAGTGCCGGTCCAACAAAAACCGCTATTAACGAATTTCACTGTAGTTTGCACGCTAAATAAAGCTGCACAGATGCACGAATGAGTCTATAATACTCTGCACGCTAAATACATACACTCTGCATACTCCAGCCCCCTCGCTTGTTCCTCAAGGCGCCAACCGACGCGTACCTCGATGCCGTGCACATTCCTCTACCCGTGCAACACTCTGCCCTTATAGTATTACTTGCGCAAAAGTCCATGCCTGACAGCATTTTGTACTAATCAACGGTGAGATATAAATGTATGTTAGTGGATTTGGTTCACTGTAATTTGAACGGAATATGTTTCTATAATCATCGTCAGTTAGCCAATCAGCAAACTTTATTCTATTTACTGTTCGTTCAATGTTAATAAATATCATACATAACTATTGCAATTGCTGCTACACCGTTACCTTCCCATCAATTTGTTTACAGCTGAAGTCACTTCCCTGTTTGAGAGGTCAGAGATTAGAGTTATACGCGAGCAGAGTTCAGATACGACGTCGATACGAGCAGAATATATGTAGTTTTTGTATGTAGTTTAGATCGTTACTGGCAAAACAGTCTACATAAATGATCTTAACTATATATATATTGTTGTAATTGATTCCACCTGGATGCCACACTTACCAAAGTTCTACTGCATAAAACAAATATAAAAAGTATGTGGACGTTATCCTACCTTTCCGTCTTCGATGTAGTACCGCTGCATAAGCGCCAAACCGTCGAACAGGTGCTCGTAAGTGCTTTCGCCAACAGTAAACATTGCGGGCGCATTTCGCAGCAACGTTCCATTCAACCAGCTGGGGATTTCGCCTAAACTATTCATCACCAAAAGATAACAAAATGAGCAAAAAATACCTTGCACATTGCATACAACGGGCTCAGGGTTCTCATCAAAGTTTTCATAGAGCGAGCGATAGTCGGCAGGCATCGTGCAACGTTAACGACAGACTTGCGTGTAGAATTGTTGGACTGAAAGCGTTACTCGCTTGGGCGCCGGGCTCGCTGCATTTATAAAGCGCCCAGCGCGCGGCGTTGTCTCACAGCAAAGAACGTTCAAAATACGTTCATACGCGTCATCCCTGCCTTTGTCATCCTGCATCTAACTGCACGTATTACAAAGAGTTTCGTCAACATCCTCCTTATAGGTTGTAGCTTGTTATAGGGAGGGCTTAATTTCGAGAAAAATTCCGATTACCCCCAAGCTTTGGACATGTACCGTGAATTATTTTTAGCTGTGCATGCCAAGCTAACTGCGAATCGTATAGTCAGATATATTTTTTAGCTTATCTCAAATCAATCTTGCGAACAAGGTTTTATTCGAACCCCATAAAAAGCGGTGGGCTGGTAACGCCCCTCGTGTGATTTGACAAGATGATCAAAAAAGACTGGATTACAAATAAAAGTACAAAAAGAGATCAGCTGAAGTTGGCTACCTTTGACAGACACAATTACCGGAGCACATATGAGTAGTTACAGCACCTATACGAACATTTTTGGATATACGCTTTAGTGTCCCTATCTCATATTGCGATTTGCTATAACTATTTCGCCTTCCGCTCATAGTGTCTCTACCTATTGAAAACACAGCACAACTGAGTATGTGTACAACTGAGTTTTCTAACTTAAACAATAGCGGTCAAAATTCTACGCACTTTTTTGGGGTTACTTCGGTTTTTTATTGAAGCAAAACTACTGTTAGGTAAACATATTATACAGTGCCAGAAAAAAACTTTGACTAAAGCACCCACAAACCATGATATTTCCCCCTTTATTTGACTGGGTAAGCCTGTGTGCCAGCAGGGACTCAATTCGCTGCGTGTGCGCGCCAGTAGTAGGGTCGACGTAATTTCCGCTGTAATTGACAG
Source organism: Plectus sambesii (assembly GCA_002796945.1). NCBI lineage: Eukaryota > Metazoa > Nematoda > Chromadorea > Plectida > Plectidae > Plectus > Plectus sambesii. The sequence continues at coordinate 11,578 of NIUQ01004350.1, forward strand.
TTCTATGGATGTAAGCAGGTCCACCATCGCGGGAGTCCACGTCTCAAGATCTGAGTAAGCGCGCCAGATGGCAGAAACAATGACAGTGCCACCAGCGACGTGCTTCTCAATGATAGGACGCAGAGTAGCTCGATCACGTTTCTCAACACGAAAGAATCGTCGCTCACGAGTGCCATTTGGCTGAACCCAGACAAGGCCGAATACCCAGCCAAAGCGGTTGACGACTTTCCTTCCGAAATTGTTGCGCTTTGTGGGTTTTCGCGAGGTGCTGCCGCGGCGGCGCGCAGTCAGTGAAGTCTTGCTCCGCATCCTACCTACGCGCTCGAACTTGTCATTAGCTAAAGCGCGACTGCGGTTGTACTTGCGCTTTCCACCAAAGAAGGACTCTTCGATTTGCACCTCGCTACCTGGGCCGCCCATAGGCTTTGCCTCGTTGTCAACGTAGTCAGCGATCAGTTCCCTGATGTAGTAGAACCAGTCAGTGAGGAGGTGATCGTCGGCCGTTCTGATAATACCGCCTAACATAACGAATATCATCGCTGTTACACAAATTCAGCTTGGATTCATCGGTCCAAAGCACTTTCTTCCAGTCTTCGGTCGTCCACTGCAAATGCTCTTTCGCGAACTTTTTGCGTTTCTCCATATTCGTCTAGGACACGTACTGCTTGTGCGCTGCAACTCTTCCGTAGAGCCCTTTTTCTCTCAGCAGACATTGCACAGTTGAGACGCTGATTTCTGGAGCACCGGCGGCGGCCAATACTTCGGGAGCGGTGCGGTTGGGTTCCTTCTTTGATTCCAGTAACAATTTTCTGTCCATTCTACAAAACAGAATAGCTCTAAATTTGGAGTAACATAGGCCAAATCCAAAATTTGATATCTTCCGTCAGCTACCCGAGGTCTTCCACGGCTTTTCGGAACAGGCGGGTTCTTGAAATGCTCAGATCTTTCTATTGGCCTAGGTGATCGCCTATTTTCTCTAACGTGTACCGCTCTTTGTCGCGCAATCGAACGATCAATCTTTCGACAGGAGACGCAATTCTCTTTCCTGGAGCCATTTCTTACTCTATATAAACTAAAAATTGCTATTTGACAGTAAAAATGAAACATAAAATGTTGAAAAAAGACGAAATTCGAAAAGTGTCCAGATTACTGACGCGCGCGAAATCGAGTTTTCTTCTTTGTCACAATCCCATATCACGTGGAGTGATTATTAAGTCGTGTTCTTGGTACCAGTTTGTAGAGCGGATAATTTGCTACAAGATGGATATAAAAGATTTTTACCGAACTGTAGTTTTGCTTCAAGAAAAACCAAAAATAATCCCGAAAAAGTGTCCAGGATTTTGACCGCTATTGTAAAACAAATCAGGCAACGCTAAGAACAGAGACCACATTTAGTAGTCTTTGGAAGATATCAACAGAAGCAGCTTCCATCCCTTCTTTGGTGGCATTATTTGAAAAAGAATGACGACAAAACACAGTAGCCCAAATGCATCCCAAAGAGCTGAATGTTTCGCAATGTGAATAGGATGCAACTGTGAAATCATTCCTAACTGCACTATCGCTGTGAGACTCAGTCGGTTAGCGCTTTTTTAAGAATTCTTTTTGCATGCAACAGTAGGAGCATCATGAGGCGTTAAGTCCTCCGATCGATGTGTCTGTCAAATTTAACCAACTTCAGTTGATCTTTTTCTGTATTTTTATTTGTTATCTCGTCTTATTTGATCATCTTTATTACCAAATAAGACAAGGGGATCGTTTTCAGTTTGTGACCATTTTTGGAGCCCGTTCTCAGTTTTTCCCAATCTTTTCACAAATAGATGACATTAAAATATAGTAAATGAGCACCGCTGAAGGCGACCGGAATTCCCTTTTGCGATTGAATCAAAGAGTTCTGCACCGAACACTGTAATCACAGCTTCAGTTGGTGTAGTACAAATTTTACGCGCTGTCAAAAAGTGAAAGTATACGAAAATGCGCCAGCAAACCTCTTGCTTTTTTCATCTTTATTCATGTGAAAAATCGAACAAGCTGCAAGCCATGACTTTTGCCAAACCTGTCATTATTATCATGTGTTGATACCGTTACCAAGCGCATCGGAAGTCGCAAAGCACAAGGCGCTCCTCGCCCCCTCTGCCGCTACGATACAGCCCTGAAGGAAACAACGACAGTCTTCAATCATTGTTTCATAATACTTGCTCTTATCGACTGCTCTGCAGTGCATTGATCAACCCGGCAATCTGTTTATTGCCTAACCAACAGCAAACGATCCGACTGCTCTTAGAATAGGAACGTTTCTTGTTGACTAGTGCCATGTAGGAAAATTTACAACCGGCGACGAGACTTCTCGTTATGTATTCCCACATATTATGCATTGAACATTCATTCAGTACTCACGTGCGCCAGAGATCCGTGATCGCATAAAGAAAGGCCCTTC
>NIUQ01004351.1:0-14113 GCA_002796945.1 Plectus sambesii
GTCTCTTTTATCCGCTGAAGCGTTTGCTCACTATGCATATTTCTTATCGCTTTTTATATCACTGCTTCGGGGACCGTTCAGAATCACCGGTATAAGCGAAATATTGATATAAACATATTTTACTGAACGATTTTCGCTGAAATACGCGATATAAAACCGATCCATTGTTCCTCCACTACGCCAGATTATACCATCTCACGCCTCCCTGTGAACCACAGAATGATAAATGTCCACCATTAAATATCGCCGTTCATCTCAGGCAAAGCTGGTGGAAAAGCAGAATCAGTTGGAAGCGTTGGTGTCGCGTCGAGAGGAAGTGAACGCGCACCTGCAGAACGAGAAGAAGAAGGTGGCGCAGTTGCGCCTCGATCTGCAGACGAAGGAGGATATGCTCGATCGCGCCGCGCGACAGCACCACGCGAAGCTCGCTGATATCAATCGCCAGCGTGATCAATACAGATTGTTCGTCCCTTTTTTACTCGCGTATTTATAATACTATCACTTTTATAAGGACATTTTTTTTTAATTAACCGGGCGTTTTCTCAATCAAATAGGCCACTTTCTGCTCCAAAGAAGGCGTTTTTCGAATCAAATCAATATCTTTTGTCAAAATTTTTTAACCAGTAACAAAGGAGAAAACTTAGAACACCAACTTGAGCGTATCTTTAGAGTGGGCAACATCAAGAAAAGCCTCAGGGGTGACTGTTTTCGTTCTATTGATCAAGAAATAACAACGATAAATTGTCCTCTTTATATGAGAAAGTGCCCTTATTAACGTGATCTAACTTGCAGGAAACTGGAGCAACTTCGCGCGCAAATCGGTCAGAACGAAGTGGTTCAGGAGGATTTGCTGCAGCAGATTCGCAAGGAGAAGGACGCCCTAGCCGCCGTCACTCGACAGTTTGAGTGCGACTCGAAACGGCTCGATGAGAACTTCAGCGACTTTAAAAATAAGGTGACTTAATGTTTTCATCTGCTCTTTTGGCTCTTTTAAGTTGGTCACATTTCGCACGCCGTGCCTTCTTGATTTTCATATCCTCAATTTTATAGAAAGAAGCATTTTTGGAGCAGTTTGCCTTGTTTAATCTAAGATTTCTTTATACTGATTGGGAGAATGCGACTATAAATTGCGTTGTCGATTTGCGCCTATATTCGATCCAATTATATCTCGTCATTTTAGCACGAGGAAATGAGTCGCCGATTGAACGAAATGTTAGCCGAAGGCCTGACGGACATGCATGAGCTGATGACCGTCGTTAACGGCGAGAACGAAGCCGACAATGATGAAGCGGGAGTGCCCGACGATCCTATTTCCTTCAGCAAGGACGAAAGTTCTGATTGTTCTGATTCGTCTGGCCGAATGAGCTGCTGACGTGTATATATCGATTTGAAATGGCTTTTTCTCGTTAGCTGAATCAGTTTTGAATGTCCTTTCCATAAGTTGTTTGTGTTTTACTTTTGTCTCCGTTCTCATTCTATCGCTCGTCTTTTATTGCACTGTTATTAGTTCCAGTTGCGGAATGATTTTTAATCAACGAATAAAACGTTTTTGCAACTTCTATCGTAGTCACAAGCTCTGTATTATTCTCTGTTCCCTTACTTTACACATGCGTCTTAGGCGAAGCTTGCGGCGCTTCGACCACGGCATTTGCTTCAATGCACTGCTTGTACCAGCTGGCCGAAAGCTTCGGTCGACGCGGTCTTTTCGGATCGTCAAAGTCGACTGAGTGGATACCGAAGAGTAGCGTGTAGCCTTCCGCCCACTCAAAGTTGTCCACCAGTGACCACACCGTGTATCCGATCACATTGCAACCGTCCGTGTTAATAGCTAAAACGACGTAAAGGAAACGCTCCATTCGGTATGATTTTGTGGGAGTTTGTAGCGAAAAATTTGATATCTGTGAATTGAAAATGACTTTTAATTACAAACATACTATCATGCGTTTAAAAACGATGTGAAACATGATCAAGTCGCCTTATGCTCTACCACGTATCAAGAACGCAAAAGCGCCACTTTGCGCGCTCTCAGTTATTTCTGCGTTCTAGGTGATAAAGCATAAAATGCCTTTATCACGCTTCGAGTTCACTCTAATTAGCCCAATCAGTGTACCTTGGGAGACTGCCTTGAGGTGATCGCCGACGTATTTAATGCGCTGATGATCTTCGAGGCCGTCGTATCGCTCATTGCAACAGCCATTCTCAGTAATTAGTAGGGGCACATTGTTGTATTCGTTCTTGACAAAATTGAGGACATTGCGCAGTCCCCAAGGCGTGTTTCGAATCCAGCTTTGCTTGCCTCCAATCCTGAAAGATGGCGTTTGCTTCCATAATTCGTCTACTGCCTACGCACTGTTCCCAGTGAGGGTCGAAGAATTCCACGTATCCTCCGTCGCGCAGTCTTTGACACGAGTTTGGTGTACTCTCCGACCACTTTTGCGATTTCACCATATGCGCCATGTAATAGTTCAAGCCGAAAAAGTCAGCAGAACCTAAAAACATTTTTTGTTTACGAAACTGTATAGCATGATCTGCGGCATTTGACGGTGAAAGGCTTTTTTACAGTCGTTCACAGAAGTGCTGTCATGAGTTCAAAAAAATTGAGCTTATTCAGAGGTCAACTTCTCAAAACTGGTGTTATCACAACTTTTGTAATTGCGTGAAGAGCGATGATTGGTCAAAGGTAACGTCAAGGAGAAGAGTTATTTACGCGCACGTCATAAATGATCATTCACCTCCTTCCCCCAATTGCAGTCGCAACGATTGTTTAAAAAGACCTGTGACGAAATGGATAACTTTAATAACTTGTATGTTTATTGCATAGCGTGTATGTTATGCAGAACCATGCTAATTAAAACAAAATTACCTTTGAGCGATTGAATTTCTTGCTGCGTGAATTTGGGTAGTCGCGAAGTTGCGCGCCCCTCTTGCTTGCTCAGTTCCGCCATGTGCTCTCGCATCAGCAAGGGGTAGTCGCCCTCCTTTGAGAAGATAGCATTGGCGAACCAACCTAACTGCATTTCGAACGCCCTTCGAGCCGCGGCCTGATCATCAGGGTCGCTGGTCGCCGGTTCTTTCCAGTGACAATTTAGCGAAATGCCGCACTTTCCTGAACATTTTTTCGTTCATACTTATCGTACACCTTTCCTAAGAGATCAAACCATTTTGTTCATTTTTGAATTCGCGCTCATAGATGCGATACGCAGCAGCGTGACTGAGCAGCATGTGATGCGCGCATAGATATGGAGCCCATGGCGTATGCTGCTGGAAGCCGCCGGGCGCATGCGACTTTGCGTCGCCCGCATAACCGTACCACGAAGCTACCCACGGCTCGTTCAGCGTGATCCAGATTTTAGCCTAAGCGTGCGATTTGGCCAATGATAAGCAATAATTGAGACTACTGTGGTGCCAAAGTTTTTGAAACAGAATCGAGCGTATTCGGCGAACCAGTCGACTATTTGACGATTCAACCACCCGCCGAGGTCTTGCAGCGATTGCGGCAGATCCCAGTGATACAATGTGATCTAAAAAATGTTAACTGATAATCATTAAATTGTTTATAAATGTGCTTAAATTATCGAGCAGGATAATAATCCTCACACCGCAACGAATTGAGAGAATTTTCTTAAGTTTCCGCGACGAGGCATAAAGTTAGATTATAATCTTATCTCAGAATTCTAGTGCAATAAGCAATAGAATGTTGAATTATGAACAATGGAACGGTTTGCCTTGCTCACTTATACTTAAATTTTGCTAATGAAAGAATAGCGAGTATAACAAACCACTGGTTCAATGCCGCTCGCGATGAGAGCGTCAATGAGCTTGTGGTAATAGTCGACACCCTTTTGATTGACAACATCCACTGTACCAGTGGGTAAGATGCGCGCCCACGCAATAGAAAATCGATATTGCTGAACCTGAAATCGATAAATCCAGTGATAAAAAAGTAAGTGACCAATTTTGCAAGATAAAGATGCGTACACCGAGCCCTTTCAGCAGAGCGACGTCCTCTTCGTACAAGTGGTAGCTATCGCAGGCGACGTCGCACGTTGATCCGTCCACAATTTTGCCTGGTGTGTGGCAATATGTATCCCAGATGCTCAAGCCTTTGCCTAAAGATTGCAAATTCTAGCTAAGAGCAGCAAGGTTACTGAAGAAACGTACCGTCCTCATTCCAAGCTCCTTCGATTTGTGCTGATGCTGTGGCGCACGACCAGATAAAGCCTTTTGGGAAGGTAAAGTCGCTCATTGCCTTTTGCGAAGCGAAGAATTGAGTGTCTTATCGAATGTCTACAACTCTGAGTGTACGTACAATTGTAAGCGCGGCGCAATCAATCGATGTGAGACAGCGGGACGACAAACTCGTGTAACATTCGAGTCATCGATATTGTCCTCGGTATAATACGGAGAACTGGTTTTATCAGCTCGTAAACCTTGTTGACGTAGACTCTTCTCTTTTTACTTTGCCCGCTATCGCGTACATCGCTATTGCTTAGTATATGTTAGTGCAAAGGTACGTGGCCGGAACTTACACCCCACCAACCGTCTAAATACAGTAAACTATTTTTACACCCCACTGTGTTGAATTGGTAACGCACAATTTGTGAACACAGTGGGGTGTAATAATAATTTACTGTGTTTAGACGGTTGGTGGGGTGTAAGTTCCGGGCACCGCAAAGGTATGAGTCATGGACCAACTCAATGATCAAAAAAGTCATTATAGTGTTCAATCTACACAAGTGACAATACCGTATTCTTGATTGGCTTGCATCCTTTGTCCAAATTTATCAAGTGGCAAATACAAACACATACCTTACAGTGCTATTAATATTGCGCATTAGAAATTAAATACTAAACACATCAACTAGTATACTGAACCTATTAAAGTTATTTTTGTGAAATGCATCATTTCGAAAGCTCTCATTGCTGCGGAGCGTCGACGACTGCATTAGCTCGGATGCAGTTCTTGTACCAAGAGGCGGACAACTTTGGATGACGCGGTCGTTTGGGATCGTTGAAGTCGACTGAATGGATGCCGAAAAGCATGGTGTAGCCCTCGGACCACTCAAAATTGTCAAGTAGCGACCATAGTGTGTATCCGACCACGTTGCATCCATCCGTGTTTATCGCTGCAAGTAAAATCACTCAGTGAAAGCCACTTTTCAGTACATTGTCATGCCTTGAGACACAGCCTTCAGATGATCGCCGACATATTTGATTCTGCCGAAATCTTTCAGTCCGTCTCCTGGCTCGTTGCAAGCGCCGTTTTCAGTTATCAAAACTGTTGGGTTATTGTACTCGTTTTTGATGAAGTTCAGAACGTTGCGCAAGCCCCACGGAGTGTTCCGACACCAGCTGTGCTTGCCGCCGAATCTAAAAAAATGACTAGTCAGCTTAAACGTTAAACTAAATGAGCACATAATCGTGAGTGAGCCTGTCACTTTTGGTTGTACACTTTGATACATTGATTAGCTGATTGATTGGTTAGAATTCGTTAAAATTCATTCAAATGATTCGATTGAATTGACACTTGCCGAGCAATTCAAGCTAACATATCCGCAGGTATACATTTAAACTAAGATGCAGGTAATATCAAATTTCTTACTGTTCCCATTCGGACAGCACTGTTTCAACGTGACCGCCGTCTCGCAATCTTTGACACACGTCCGGCGTGTATTCGTTGGGCTTGCGTTCTCTCACCATTTGCGAGACGTAGTAATTTAGACCGAAAAAGTCCGACGATCCTAAAAGATTCCGCGAAGAGACATTGTGTTGAATTAGGCCAAAAAGTGAACGCTCCAACCTTTGAGTGACTCGATTTCTTTCTGCGTAAACTTAGGGAGTCGAGAAGTCGCGCGTCCCTCTTGCTTGCTCAGTTCGGCCATGCGCTCTCGCATTACCAAAGGATAGTCGCCCTCTTTCGAGTAGACGGCATGCGCAAACCAGCCAAGCTCCATTTGGAACGCCCTACGAGCTGCGGCCTGATCTTCAGGATTGCTAGTCGCCGGTTCTTTCCATGCGCACACCAGTGTAAGGCCGCATTGTCCTAAAATGTGGTCTTTTATTTTTTTATCGCCCTTCTCGATTTTCAGTCCTCTCTGCTATTTGAGGTATGATTCATAAAATTACTAAAATTTAATAATTCTCCAATTGGAACAGATTAGTGAAAGTTAATAAAGCTTGAACTATGAAAAAGAACATAATGCTACAAACAATAGCAAGTTCAACGAACCCTTTTGCTCCCCCTTGAACTCGCTCTTGTAGATGTGATAAGCTGCGGCGTGACTGAGCAACATGTGATGCGCGCACAGATACGGCGCCCATTGAGAGTGCAAGGGAAAACCGCCTGGCGCATGAACGGCAACCATCTTTTCGTCGCCCGAATGACCCCACCAAGATTGTACCCACGGCTCATTGAATGTGATCCAGATTTTCACCTGAAAGTTGACAAATAGGAACGACGTGCTCGAATTACCGTACACAAGCAATTAAAAGAGTACTTTGTCGCCAAAGTTTTTGAAGCAGAATCGAGCGTAATCGGCGTACCAGTCGACGATTTGACGATTGAACCAACCGCCGAGGTCTTGCAGTGCTTGCGGCAAGTCCCAGTGGTAAATTGTAACCTGAAAAATTTATAATAGACTGCTGGAATGGAGGACATCTATAAACAAATTCTAGTGGAAATTTTGTGCTAATATCTAACCAAACTTTGTGATTGCTCAGATATCAATTATACTCGCATTAAAAGTATATGAGAAAATTCAAACACATACCACTGGGTGAATGTTGTTGGCGATCAGAGCGTCGAGCAGTTTGTGATAATATTCAACTCCTTTCTGATTGACAACATCGGTGGTTCCATGAGGCAAGACTCGCGACCAGGCGATAGAGAAGCGATATTGCTGCACCTGCAAATGGATAATCGACGACTGCACACTGACAATAATAAATGCTGCTTACACCGAGCTCTTTCAATAGAGCGACATCTTGCTCGTACAGATGGTAGCTATCGCTAGCAATTTCGTTCGTCGACCCGTCTTTGATCTTGCCGGGTATATGACTGTACGTATCCCAGATGCTCGGACCTTTGCCTGCAACGTTCTCTTTTGTAAACATTTTGTTCGAATTTGAGGAGATAATTTGTAAAATGTGAGGAATACTGTAGGAATGGCAGAAAGGAAGGAGAAATTAGACAGGAATCTACAACAATATTCAACAACTGTGAGTCAAGTGAGAGAAAAGCCCTCCTGCGATCACAGGATCAATCGTTCCCCTTGAATTGGCGAACATCCGTTTAAGCAAAGAGTCTCTCTCACCGTCCGTGTTCCATGCTCCTTCTATCTGAGCCGCGGCGGTTGCGCACGACCAAGCGAAGCCTTTCGGAAAAGTATACTCGCTCATATTCGGTTTGAATACGAGATGTGAGAGAGAGAGAGAGAGCGACGTAGCGACGGCGGAAGCGTATGTCGTTTGAAAAAGAGATACCAGCAAGTTAGTATCGCCTGATTATGGGCATGCTATCCACGTTATTTATTGGCATTTTATGGTCTTTATAACGACGCGTGCGGACTTTCGAAGCGCAGTCTTTTGCACCGTAACCAAACACTGCTCCCTTTGCCGCGACGTTGGCGTACGAAAATTCTCTCTTAAAACCGAGAGAAGAATGCACCTTCTTCTGCGAACCAACTGACACCGTTCTTTGATTAAATAAGATATTTAAAAAAAAAGAACTCTTTTCTGCGATCGATATGTTCATAAGACTCGGAAAACGGAGCATTCAGCAGTTCCGACATTTTTGTTCGGGAACAGGCGCTTCATCCAGCAACGACAAGTATGTTCCGCGTCGCGCGTTGCTCTACGTACCGGCCAGCAACCCCAAGATGCTCGACAAGGCGCCAAAGCTTCAGGTTTGATATTATTATATTGGACTGATCATTATCTGCCAGAAAAAATTTCAAGACTTTGAATGTTTTTGAGAACTAATTAAATGATGTGACTACTGGTTTTAATTAAGGAAATTTACGAGCTTTAATTCCTTCCTCGTACAACTCCATTCGAGTAGTCCTTTTTAAATTACTCAGATTTATACCAATATTCATTTTCTTGCAATTGTCACATCCATATATGGGCTCATCTGCCGCGAATAACAATTGCCTTCATTCCCTCTCAGTTTGCATATTTCGGATGCGTTCTCATCTTTGTCATCACGGACATTAGATCTATACATTTTGCATAAGTCGAAAAGTTCATAAGAATAAAAAAAGTGATGTTGCATTCGAAAATGTGAGCATTTTCAGGTGGACTGCTTAGTGCTTGAATTGGAGGATGGAGTTGCCTTGACGGCAAAGGCAGAAGCGCGGCAGAATATTCGAAAGTATCTTGATAACTGGCCACAGCAGCATGCCTGTCACGAAGTCGGCGTGCGAGTCAATTCCGTTTCCAGTGGGCTACTAGCAGATGATGTCACTGTATGCTCACTACCTCATACAAGCGCCTAACACCAGTACAATACAGCGTATTTCATCACAAATCGTTTATTTTACATTTCATATCGTAAAACTTTTCTTTAAATCATCAATCTTGCATTTTAATTTCGGCAAACTAGCGTTCTCATTGAATGCAGAAACGATGGAATTAAATGCAAATGTGTGACGAATTCTGATGATTAGCGGTGTATATTGTACTGGCGATATGCACTTGTCTGATATCAGCTATCACTTTACCTTTATGGCATATTCCATCATATAGGAGCTCGCGAAATCCTCAAAGTTACCGGATGCATTCATGGTTCCGAAAATTGATTCCGTGGATGATTTGAATACGGTCTGGAAGACGTTTCGATCCGCTTATGGCGATCAGCGCATTCGAAATACGGTATGCCTCTGATTTTGTGATTTTCTTACTTTTATATTATACTTCTTTCGTTTGTAACGCAGCTTCGATTGATTTTGACGTCAGTTTTATTTGAGGAGAACTCCAGTCACCTCTTATTTAGGGAACGTACTGTAAATAATTATTAACTACACATTTCGAGACAATACACATCAAGCAGAATAGGTCAAATCCAGATTTTGGAAGGGAGCTAGTCAATTTCAGTAAATATTATTTGTAAATTTTTTTAACAGTTGACTGATGATACGTTGGCACTGACGATAAAGGTAAAGATGAAGATCTCTTGCAGCCAACTCGAATGGTGATTTGGATCGAAAGCGCACGCGCCCTGTTGGATATGCCGCAGATCCTGAAAGCCGCGAGTACTCTGCACAAATCGGCGCAGTTTTTCCGCACCGATGCCGTTGTTTTTGGTTCCGACGACTACTGCGCAGATATCGGTATAGTCGATTTATAGCATTTCCACTTTTATGAGGATACATTCCAAAATCAAATAAGACATTTCCCATTTTAAAGAGGACGTTATATAAATGATAAAGGACTTTGTTTAAGTCAAATCAATATAATACATGTCCTTTTTGTCTTGAAAGCTGTCCTGTTTACAGTGAAAACGGTATATTATCCTGTTTTCCGATACACCGGCCTCATATGGTGTTTCCATTTGTGATAGAGTAGAAATCCTCGTGATGGCTTATGGCGGTTGGTGAGGTTGAGGCCCCTTATTAATTCTTCTATCATGTAGTCAGTCTCTAAGGGCGAAACACAGTACTCCATGAAGAAAGACGCCATTTCGGGGCAGTTTTCCCCCAAAATCCTACACAATACATTCAAATTCTTTGCTCTACTATATGAGTACTGCAGGCGCCACGAGAAGTAACGACGCGACGGAAATTATGTATGCGCGTCAGCATTTCGTCGCCTGTTGCAAGGCGTACGGTATGCAGGCGATCGACGCCGTTTACATCGACTATAAGGACGTGGAGGGACTCAAGAAACAGTGCGAGCAAGGTACGTTTTACAAATAAAGGGGAGGCTACGCTATCGATTAATGGGAGTTATCGATACTATTTGAAATTAAATTGTACCGTGTATTAATTTGCAAATATTTATATAAATTACACTAATATTAATGTTAATTACTCGCAAACGATATTTATACGATTAATTTGCTTGGAAGTGATGTCGGTATTTATTATCAGTATTAAATTAATAATAAATATCCTATAAGACCGTTTGCGATTAATTAATACTTAAGCGATACCCTATGTCAATATAAAGGGCTGTAGATTAGATTGGGCTACCGATTTCATATGATATACTTAAGTGAAAGTCGTACTTAGGGATCTAATAACGATTGCATTACGTACGACTAGCTGATGTACACTAAATGGAACCGACCCATTATCTTCACCCCTTGATAGAGCCAATGAAATCCGAGTATAACTAAGAAAATAGTGCAGAATAGCTTTCTAATACTATTTTGCAGGAAAGTCGTGGGGTTTCAATGGGAAACAAGTAATTCACCCGACCCAGATCGGGACTGTGCAGGATTGCTTTTTGCCGAGCGCCGAACGCATTGATTGGGCAACGGAATTGATCAAGGAGTTCGAGCAGCATCAGCGGGGCGGAAAAGGCGCTTTTACTTTTCGCGGTCACATGATCGACCGCCCACTTCTCTTGCAAGCGAAGAATGTTGTTGAATTAGTGCGAAATGTCAAAAAATAATTAGCTGTGTCTTGTTTTTTATTCGCATATTTCGAATGATAGAATTTCGGGTACGCGAAAAGCGTGGATGTGATGCATATTAGTTTGTATAAAATTCACCATGAGTTTATGTGTGCTATTGCTCTGCTTCATTGACCCCATGACGTTCCAATTCTATGGTGACAGGGCGCCATCTTCAGTCATCAGTGAACATAGTGAAGTCGAGCGATAGCGAGCGAGCGAGCACCGAGCGCTCTCCGAGCATACTGCGGAAGAGCAGTGAGCAGGCCGACAATCGGCCGCGAAACGCGAATCATACTGCAGTGACATCGGGCCGGTTTCACATCGCGTACTTTAGCTAAAGTCGGACTTAAGGCCTATCCTTTATCGTTGCGTAAAGTCCGACTTTAGCTAAAGTATGCGATGTGAAACCGGCCCATCGAGACCTGNGGACTTAAGGCCTATCCTTTATCGTTGCGTAAAGTCCGACTTTAGCTAAAGTATGCGATGTGAAACCGGCCCATCGAGTACTGTCTGGATCGCTCTCGTGAATTTCTTCACCTTGTTTTTGGGCTTCGGGCTCTGTGGCATCGCACACGCAGCTCCATACATCCACGCCACCTGCTTCATGGATCGAGATATAGGGCCGGTTTCACATCGCGTACTTTAACTAAAGTCTGACTTTACGCAATGATGAAGGATAGGCCTTAAGTCCGACTTTAGCTAAAGTACGCGATGTGAAACCCACCCATTGTCCAGCTTCATTGAGAATTGGATATTCTCCACTTAGGCGCCTCTTCTCCAGTAGATATAGATCACGCAAGCACTCCGCAGTATTGACGCTGTTGAAATCATCGTTGCCAGTCCTCGTCGGGGATGGGCGTTGAACGTTGGTGAGCAGCGACTGATCAGGCAATGGGCATATGGACGTATAGGGGATGGAACACGGGATTCGGATTTGCTACGCTCCACGCCCACAACAGCATGTTGGAGTGGGGTTTTGTTTGGGTTATCGCGCGCGCGAGAGAGCGGCGAGAGAGCCGACCGCTCGCCGTCGAGACACATACCGAAGACTAAAACCTGCTCCAGCATATGAAAATGGAATTCACGAACGCCAAAATACTGAACGAATTGTTCAAAAATATTGGCGCTTCTATAGCACTATTCGCCGCAAGCACTAGACGTGATATAAGAATTGATAATGATAAAACATGCATCGATAAACCGGCAAAGCTCTACTTTCAGCCCACACAACTAACGAAATTTTGCGCCGGTTGATGGAATCGTCAACAATGAGAAAGCTTTGACGCCACTGCTATAGCCGATTTCCGTTTTGCTGTTGGTTCAGCCGTCCTTCGCATATCATCACCCACTGCTTTTGTTGAACTGTTTTAACAGTATTGAAAGCAACGTCATCACGACCTTTCTATTATTCACTTTATATTATTGCACGCAAACCTTTCCTGTGTTGTTCATTTTCTGCGTATTTGATTGCACATCTGGATATACACAGAATGATGATGGGTTGATATTCGAGGATCTATTTGTTAAGCATTCTTAAATAACAATATAGAAAGAACAGATCATTGAAATAAATATTCATTCATCGCTACTAGCTGAATTTGTTTCCGTTCCTGAGCATGGTATCCTTGATAGCTTATCTGTGTCTGCTTCAAGGTAATGTATTGTTGCTATATCCAGCCTTTCCAGCTTTAATGCTATTAACATTTCAATAGAAATCATGATCCAGTTTTTGTGTATACATACCGTATTTATTCCAGTTGTCGCCCAGGGATCTATTATTTCAACTCCGGTCTGAGGGAGGCGACAATTGGAGGCTGGGTGTCTATTGGAGGGTGGGTGTCTATTACTTCAACTTATAACATCGTTTAAAAAAATAGATAAATTCGATGCTTTTTCCAATCTTCTGGCGTACACTCATTAATTTTCTGTATCACCGATTAATCTGAGCACTCAAGAGAAGTTTAGAAGGTCTGTGTTGTCTTACAATGAACAGGAGTTTATTATTTTCAATCGTTTTGGAGGCTTACGTTGATTTAGGGGGGCGTTTATTGGAATATTTACGGTAAACCATGTCTCCTTTAATAGGGTCACCGTTCAAACCAACCGGGACAATTTTCAATTTGAAGATGTTTTTCAAATCAAAGAAACAGACACTTTCCACACTGAATTAGAACATTGTCTTTGAATAACAATTTGATCAATAATTTATCACATGGGCCATTCAGTAAAGTTCAAGCATGAGCCTACGTGTCTCAGGTGTTTTTGGTGCAAAAACTGAATGATTCCCCGCACATTTTATGGATCAAGCGAAAGCTTCTTTTGCATCCTACCGAAGCATGGATCATCAGAACAGTACAATGAGAACTGAATTCTGCTATCCTTTACCACATCCAGCGCTTTTAATTATGGCTATAATCTTCTTATCATCGGTATTCAGTCTCCTTGCATTAAGCTGTTTAAAAATTGTTTCAGCGCTCTTTTTGATCGCTGTGTCGGCACAGCTTCCTACGGCTACTTGCGCCAGTCAACCATGCAAAAACGGCGGTACCTGCCAACAAACACCAGCTGGATATAGGTATGCTTGTTTCCGACTCACAGCACTCTGTAACGACGACATCATTATTAGTCTATTATACAAACATATTTGCACAACTTGTGAAAATTGTCAAGAATTGTTTATTCCATTCAAGTGAACTAAAGCTAGTTTTGGTAGAGGACAAAATGTCATCTATTCTGCATTAATATATGAAATAGTGCTTCAGTCGCTTATTTTCTTGTCTCTCGCAGTTTTTAATTAGACCCGGGATATCTTTAATTTTATTTCTGCCTTTTCAACTATAGTGATAGTGTTTACCTTCGGCTCTCTTGAGATGAAAAAAAGAGTTGATTCATGACAACGACTGCTTCAATTCTTCCTCCTTCAGTAATGCTACTACTCATGCCATACTTTATTTCACACCTTCCACGGGGGGGGGGGGGGGGGGGGGGGCTGAATTCAGGTGAGCAACTCATGAGTAAGTTTTTTATCTGGTCATAAAATTGCTATCAGCTGTACTTAAATGGTACAAAAGATAAGGCAAATTATTTCAGTCTTCAGAACTTCAAGTGACTAAGTAAGACATCCCTATATCCTCAATAAATGAAGTTTTAACCTATAGTCGCCTTCAGAGCAATCACATATGATGTCAGCAAAAGCGAAAGTCACGTCAAACAAAGCTATGAAAGTAAAACTGAGCAATTTTCAGCTGCAATTGTCCAGAAAATACCCACGGCAACAATTGTGAAACCCTTCTAAAATGCACAAACACGTCTTGCGCAGTCAACACTGACTGCTTAGTTCGGAATCATCAGATCAACTGCGTCTGCAAAGCCGGCTTTACCGCGGGTCCAAATGGCATGTGCACAGTCAAAACGCGGTAAGGAAAGTCTTTAAGACGCGAAATATCATCAAATTAATTAAACTTCAGTTTTCTTCATCATTTGAATTTTGCCGTTA
>NIUQ01004352.1:0-14011 GCA_002796945.1 Plectus sambesii
CGTCGTCCCTCCTTACCTTCTTGCAAATTGGTCCGAAAATGTTTGATCTAAAAGTAAAGCGTTGAGAATATGCAAGTTATACGGAAGATGAGAAAACGTTAAATAGACGATAGAAAAACTATCGCTTGTATCATAATTGGTATTAGAAATTACAATGCATACAAGCGGCATTAGGTATATTAGCTTTTAATAAGGTTAAAATTTGGGGTGCTTTATATATTATACGCGACTGCAAATTATTGACTCTGCTAATCACTTAACAATCTCCATGCCAGTTATACTTTGATGAAATGGACTGCATTTCATTGGATGAAATTTTCAACGGCTCACCTTCAACTGCTTGAGGCAGTTCGAGATGGGCACAAGAATAGCGTCACTGGTCTCCAAGAGATTATCCTCCACACATCGATCGTAGTCAAACTCCACGTTTAGCCAGACGAGTTCAGTGCATGATGCTACCGTCTGCCAAAAGTTCTCTGACCATTCAACATCAAGAACGCTTGGATCGAGAATGTGCAAATTCAAGTTTTTCAGGTTTCTTGAGAGCTTCATGATCAGTTCAAAAGACTCGATCAAATTTCTGTAACAGAAAGTGATATGGAGCGTTTTGATCGTGACATCGTGAACGCTGTTAAGCGCGTCAGTGAGAGAGCCTGCGGCGTTGTCACTGTTGATAACTTCTTGCTCTTTCAGATGGATCCGACGGAATCGAGCGAAAATTTGTTGCGCTGCCTGACCCAAGTTGTCATCGTCAATCTTAATCTTCTCTTTCGATTGTCGAGTGTATCCACTGATAAACAGAACAAAGATGCCTGGGTAGCCCTTCACGGAGTAGGCGTATTCGGCATCTTCCGCAGAGAGAGCAAACGACAACGTCAATTTCTTCTTCGAGTAGGATGACCGCAAGGCATTGGCGAAAGAGAGGCTCACGAGTTCTTGACAAAAGTCTGAATTGAATTTCAGCTCCGTCATCGATGCAATCTTCTCCACAACCATAAATTCGAGCTGAACTTTCTCTTCTTCATTTATCGCCGACTTCTTGATGGAGTTCGTCTGAAGCTTACTGCGCTTCACGGTTTTAGGATTGCGCGAAGAGGACTTTCTTTTTCCCGTCATTTTACTTGGGTTTCTCGCGACAATTGGATAAAATAGCGGCGCTAGCGTGGGAACTGCCTGAAATAAAATTTTTTATGAACTTAATAAGGGTTGTAACGGGGACGGGGAATTCCCCATCCCCGGAATCTGATTTTGTCCTCGTCCCCGAAATTCTCCGTCCCTAAAATTCAAATTTTGCCGTACTCTACTATCATAATTTATAATTTTGATATTAGTTCAGTGTAGTTTACACTATGTCGATACATTATTATGCATTTTAAGTTAATTTTAGTTAATTTTTCGCATTTATTTGTCCCCGTCCCCGAAATCCGCGTCCCCGAAAATTCCCCGTCCCCTTACAACCCTAAACTTTATAAGTAAAACGTAGTAAATCAACATCTCAGCGACATCATTTAACGAGAACTTCGAGGCGGAAAATATAAAATGTGAATCATGTGGCAAACAAGGACCTTTTTTAGATGTACCTTATACGTTGCAGTTGGATAAATTTTTGGGCGTTTACGAAAGTCAGTTTCCCCAAAGTTCATTATATTGGACGGCTGACAAAGATTCAAATAAATTTTTGTGTTAACTTTTCAAAGAGCAGAGCACAGTTGCCCCGCACAATTGTTAAAATTAAGAGCATTGCACTTCGCATTCACGATAATTGCTGACTGTGCTTGCATGAAGTTGTCAAAGTAACGATGAGACAGCAGAATAAAACTGCCTGTACTGACTGCACCCAATACAAGGGAGCTCTGACGAGATAGATTGCAAGCTGTCTTTATCAATTTATTCGCAAAGAACAAACTAATGCAAAAACAGAGAGGCAACCGATATCTCCGCAAAAGCAATGAGACATCCATTTCTGCATCGCTTTTAAAGGCTTTTGATATGTTACATAACGCGCTTACAGATGGACATCGACCCTTATATGACGAAGAGAGACGAATACAATGGAAGGGCGAAACGAAAAAGCAGTCGAGTAACCAATAATGCCATAAAACACTGACAATATCTATTTCGGCGTCCTCAATTGAGCACAACCGATATTCAGTATTATTAACGCGCTATAGGGGCCGCCCCTCTTACATAACAGCAACGACGTCAGCAAGATGATTTATCATGAATTCACGCGCGAGAAGCACCTTGATAGGATGACTAACGTAATTTAATCAGAAAAAGTGATAAAGTCAAAACATCGCGTAACATAATATATAAACGGCTCATTACAGAATCATCGCCATGTTACTAAAATCATACCAAACAAGAAACATCAAAATATCATCTGTTCACATTGGGCCGGTAACATAATCGTGTCCTAAAGGTGTTCATAACTTAGGATATCCTAAGGCGAAATCAGGCTTATGAATATCTCAGCTAAGCAACGACTTGTGACACGTACCATAATCAAAATTCAGCTTTGCTTTACTGAGAAATGCACAAGTTGCGTTTCCTAACTTCTTTAACGTTGCGCGTCGTTTCTACAGTGACGTTTGCATTAAAAGAAAAATAATATAAATGATTTAAAGAAGAAAAATATTAATGAACCTATTTTCAGATGCTTTTTCAGATGCTATAAAATTACGTGTAGAAGCATTTTCTGTCGTTTTCTATTACATTTACTGCCAAATATTTACTCTAACGCTCGTTTTTCTTCCCAGGACGAGCGTGTCATAAGAGTTAAGTCTGGTATTCGATTATCGGACCCAGACTTAAAGTTATGAACAACTTTAGGAAACGGAACTTTATGACACGTCTTATGCCATCGATTATGATACGTGTCATAACGACCGATGGCATAACTTTCGGACTTAGGAATGGCATAAAGTTAGGACACGATTATGTTACCGGCCCATTGAGCCATGAATAGCTTTGACCATAAGGTTGGCATTTCCAAAGAGAAGTCTGGTCCACTCGCCGCAGGGGATCATCTTCAGGCCGCGAAATTCCTTCACTGACGAGAGCTGATGGAGCGCTCTATCGAACCAAGCGATGGTATCCGCGTCATCTTTCCAAAAGAAAAGCCGCAAACTGATCCTTCTCCCCGTTCGATGTGAAAGGTTCACATACATCTGGAGAACCCTTTTTATGTCCTTGCAAAATTGCATAGAGATCTGCAAAAGAGGGACGGTATTTCTAAAATAGTTCATAGTATAAGCATTACATTTACAAATCTGATTTTTCATGTTGCGGGGTATGCTCTTATATTACATATAACAATGTTTCGCTTTTCCAAAAATCGCGCTTAAGGGAAACGGCTGTGGATATTAGTAAGCAAGAGAAACAATTAACAAGCAACATGAGCAATGCAGCAAAATAGCGAGTAAAAGTACGATCAAAGTTTAAAAAGCATCTAAATGATCAATCTTTATTTACAACATAGATAGAAACAAGCATACGATCAATAACGTAGAGGATGATTCAATAAATGAATACTGAAACGGGAATTTCGGGAAATAGGAGGTTTGACATCTCCATAACAGCCAGACATGGCCACGGGTTGGGGGCTGGGGGAGGGGCTATTTCGATCTTTTTTCCGGCTGGGAGGAATATACTCCCCCCAATACGGTTTGATCAAGAGCTGGGGGAATTTCAAAAATTTTGGACACTTTGAGCGCCGCAGGCAGAAATTTGTCGCTTTTTGAGCAGAAGGCAAAGAAAATGTGAGTCTTTAGCGTCAAATAGGACTGATGAAGTGACTTATACCGTGATAATTTCTGTCCCTTCATTACGGATACCCCCCAGACTTTTTCAGTGATCCGTATTTGGGTGCCTGGGGGGTATATCCCCCTATCCCCCCCCCATCGCCACGTCTGATAACAGCCCATAAAACGTTTAAGTACAAATATCTCTCTACCTTCAGAATGGCGTGATTGCTCATTGCCAGAAGAATTTTCTCGAAAGATGACAACCAGTCCTTGCGATAGTTGGCCCTGTCAGTCATTCTGATTTTCAGCGACTCCAATCGACTGAGAACCAGCGGACCATTTTCAACGTTGGTAATATCGCCCAAATAGCAGCGACTTTCACAATAGGTATCGATATCCAAGTGACGCAGATTTTCGTTTTTCGCGAGGGCGCGGGGCAGCCATTCCATCGATCGTTTGTCCTCCTTACCTTCTTGCAAATTGGTCCGAAAATGTTTGATCTAAAAGTAAAGCGTTGAGAATATGCAAATTATACAGAAGATGAGAAAACGTTAAATAGACGATAGAAAAACTATCGCTTGTATCATAATTGGTATTAGAAATTACAATGCATACAAGCGTCATTAGGTATATGAGCTTTTAATAAGGTTACAATTTGGAATATTATTAAAACGGCCACCCAAAATGATTAAATCGGCCGCCCAAAAAAATTTACTTAAAACGGCCGGTCAAAATCCCCAACTACTTAAAACAGCCGGTCAAAAAAGGGACTACTTAAAACGGCTGTTCAAAATTTTGATGGCCGCCGTTATTCAAAGAGAATTTACTTAAAATGGCCGGCCAAAAGTTTAATAGTGAATTGCATTTCAAGGAATGCGTTGAACTTTTCTCTGCTTGTAATATTAAATAAAACTTATTTCATTGCATTTATTACAATGTGAGAAAAGCAAATTAAAGAACAATTCAGTGAATCATCGGAAAAAACTAACACCGCGCCCTATGTCAGTAATCCTATATCAGTAATCACCGCGCTCTGTAGGTTTTTAGCAAATATCACTAACCCATAATCTAGGGGCCACCCCCTAGTTTTAAGGAGTGTTTTCAGATTTTACGGGGGATATTTAAATTGGAATTTGCTTTTATGCTATTAGAAGTTGAAAGCGGTCCCTGAAATACCACTTTTGAACTTTTTTAAAAGACGTACCCCTAAAACTACCTTTGATTTGCTTCCCTCGCATTGTATTAAAATGCACCGAATTGAGTTTTTCATTCAATATTGCAAGCACTGACGAGTTTAACGCATTCCTTGAAGTGCAATTCACTATTAAAATTTTGACCGGCTATTTTAAGTTTATTTTTTTTCGTTGACGACGGCCGTCAAAATTTTGAAATTAATACACTATTGAGATAACTGATGTAAGGATGACCAATTTAAATAATAACAAGACCATATGGAAGGAAGCATGCGCTGTCAGCATTACCCTTGTAATCTCTCTCATCAATCACTTATTGCGCAATGTACTAATTCGTATTTGACTTTGTCATCACTCTATTAAGAGTCTATTTATGAAACCAATGAAAAATTACCGTCTCCTTTTGCTTGCAGGGCCAGTTTGTAGACGCCCGACGTCAGATAGGCTAATCCGTAGAGTCCATTGGCAAAGGAGAGCGCCGCGTAAATGACATATTCCTTTTGGGCGCGAAGCGACGGAAAGAGGACGACGACGATGACGATGGGAAAGCTGCAGAGGGCGATGAGCGCCCCTTCGACCGTATACACCGTCGAAGCGAATGTTAGATCAAAAATTTGCTGCGGGGTGGCATCCATCTCAACCAAGCCATCACTTCTGTTGCGTGTTGGTGACGACATTTCTGACGGCCTGCAAATGTTTTGCTTTACATAGTCAAAGGCTCGTAATTCATTCCTTCCCATAGCAGGAATATTCGCTCACTTCTTACGATCGCAGCGTCAGCCGATTAGATTATAGTGTACAGTTTCCCTCTTATACACTATTTACATTTTAAACTTTCTCAGACTGCATGCTTCTGGAAACCTACCTATTGACTCTTCTTGTACAGTGCATTGCGCGTAGAGTGAAACTGCTGCGAAACCTATTGTGCTTACCTTATGGAAATCTTGTGGCATACCGTATTCTGTCAAACTGGCTGACGGATAAACGTAAACAAATGGGCGAAACAAAAATGCCTAAACTTGTCATGCTCGACGAAATATGGGCATCAGAGGTGGATGATGAAAATTGCGCACCGCACTTACACATCTCTACGCCCATCTCAGTCACTCAGTTAGCCTTCCATGCACTAAAATACTAATGAGTCTTGTCGAGACGACGCGATTTCAAACCGTTAATGATAGATGATGGAACGAACGCTTAAGTAGCCACACTCCCAGGAACCATCTCGCTCTCAATAAGTAGCTGTACTCAATAGAATACGCCTCACGCTATCCTTTAACCTGAGGCGCCACTCGCTTTTTATAGCTCTGGGGAAGACAGTCGACTCACCCAAGCTGTCTAACTCTCACTATGAACCACCGTATTATGTAATTGTCTCTGATACAACTGTGTGTGAGGAATAAAACGGTAAAGGGAATAACAGAGAAGATCTCGTCACAACAAGTCTACTCTGAAAAATGAGTACGACGTTTGCCAAATAAGTGAACTTTTCGCCTGCATCGAAATGTTTTGAGTAAGGCGGGTCATTGTTTAACACTTCCGTCTGTATCGGAAATTGGAACTGAACATTGTTAGCTGATCTAGCAATAGATAAGATAACAATGGAAAAAATATGCTCATGTTATTGTTATCATTGTACTTTTGAGCAGCTTTTGATGGGAATGACGTGGCGTGGCGTAATCAACCGGGAGAAAATCAATGAGTTCAAAGAGAGGTTGCGTCAGTATTTAAGCTCCCTGACAGTGTGGCGTATTTGAATAAGTTTTTGTCCCTTCAAATGCACTTTTCTTATTGTCTGTTGAGGCAAGCTGAGTGCATCATTTAATTAACAGAAAATTGTGTTATGAGACAAGCTTTTAGGATAATAGCGTGTTCAAGAGGAATGGGAATATTGGCTGTCATAGAGTACAGCTATTTACACGCAAAATGACGATTGATGAAAAGTTTGGCCAAGGACAAGTACGTCTACTTGATCTCAGTCGGACGACAGCAACAGTAGTTCAAAGATCACAAGGCGAAAACACAAGATCAGCAATAGTCTTAAATAGATTAAAGCAAGAACACTAACAGTTCGTTGTTATCTGACAATAATTAGAAACAATGCGTCTCTGTTTGAGCGATAGAGCAACACAAAACAAACACTGACAAAGTTTAGTAAATTGTTTGATAAAGGTGATGGACAACGAAAAACTGGTTATAAAATTAGCCAGAAGCACTCAGCTTTCTCACGAGCTACTGAAACTTTCTGGACAAAATATGAGATCACCAGAACGGAAACGATTCATGGTAAAAGTTGAGAAAAGCGAAAATTTTCTTGACCAAACGCTGGAACTGGTGTCTAAATCAAGTGATGCAAAGAACTTGATCCACTTCATTTTATGTTGGGCAAAAGGGCTGCATAGTGCTACTACAATTTATAAACTATACTGTGGGGCATTCTGCCTTTGGTCTTTTGCATTATGCCTTATAAAGAACTATTTTCATTAGAAGGTAACATTTTCAGTCGTCTTTAATATAACCTGAAAATTTTTAAAGACTGTTTCCACTGTGAGTAAACTGAGTGCAGCATATGCTCTACCCTACTGTCAATGGACCGGTTTCACATCGCGTACTTTAGCTTAAGTTGTTCTTAAGACCTATCCTTTATCATTGCGTAAAGTTCGACTTTAGTTAAAGTACACGATGTGAAACCGGCCAAATCTCATAGTATTTTAACAGTGGCCTTGATTCTCGCCAGTGATGGGGTGAACTGAGGTGACATGCAAAGAATTTGACTTAAAAGAGCAAGTAAACAGTGCTATGGTTTTGACACGGATATCTTGTTGGCGTAAAGTGTAAACGATGCTACTGAAGAATCCACTAATTTGCGGCAATATGAAATATAAATATATCCAGCTGATGGGCGCTCCGGCGAAGGAGGCGATATCGGGAATGGCACTGATGAATGTTAAGAGCGCTGTGATGCCGACAGTAACTGACACGTTTTTGATGCGCTGTAATTTAACGTCTTCTCGCAGACCACGGCTATTGATGATCGCCTGTAAGGAGTGATAGTTTAGGCACATTTATATTGCGTTTAACATTTTTGAGCTCGACCGATCGCCTTTCGCAGTAAAGGGGATTCCCTTGTGGTACGTGTGGCTACACGCATCACATGTTCTATCGTGAACTGCTTCGCGGCATTGGAAGAGGTCATTTCTGGAAGCATCGAAGGCGACGACCAACTCTGACCATATTCGACGTTGAGACTGCTTTACTTGCGTAAAAGCAGAATCAAAAAATATACTCTGAGACAGGCATAGCCCCTTAGGGCTGCTTTCCCAAAAAGTAGCCATCCCAGTATTCAAGCTTTCAAATGGCATAACAACTTACTCTGCGAATCTTAATGGCGACTGGGATGTAGAGAAGCACGCTTGAAACAGCTGTGATAATTTTTATTAGCAAGTAATAATACTTGTAGTAGTCCGTAGTTGTGGCCATAGATACGTAGCAATAGGCCGGCTTGTCGGCTACTCGCATCTTACTGGTCATGTAAGCGCAAACAAGCAAGGGGATCACTTGATAAGCGTATACGGCGCCCACGAGACGAAACGCATATCGATTGGTGAATGAATAGTAGCGAATTGGACTGCTGATAGCGATTAAGCGGTCGATGGTCAAAACGAGTTCCATTATTGTCGCCAATGGGCCCGAATACACAAACATTATGTTCATTGGCGTTAGTATGAAGCAATCCCAGCGGGAGACCAGAATGAAAGCTGAAATCGCGGGATAGTTTAGTGCTGTAGTCGTAAACTTGGGTAAATGGGATACATTTTAATCTCAGCTCGATAAGTAACACTGAAGTATAGGTAAAAGCTATACAGATGCCGCAAACTCTGTTCATGAGAAATAATCTTCCTTCATCAACTTATTCTCCGGATTACCATGGCAATTACTCGATTTTGCCGATTAAAAAAATGTTCAAATTTCGTGTCAAGTTTCCCGCGGCATAGCTTGAGTTAATCGATCAGCCAGAGAAAGTATATATGCTGCATACCGGGATTTCTCGAAAATAAGCCCCGGGCTTATTTACGAGAAATAGCATTTTCGAGCCTCAACATTCTCCTCTAAATAAGCTCGGGGCTTATTTTCGAGAAATGCAGAAATTGCAGTATTTTGCCCCCGATTCGTTAAAATTTTCACACGCGATCATCATCACTATTATGCAGTAGCTGCAATCCATCAATACGTTTGTGTTGTGCCAGTAGGGAAACGAATTCAGCATTTATTGTGCAAAAATCGCGATTTGCACTGTGAAATAACATGCACATTTAATTAAGCCCCGGGCGTATTTTCGAGAAAAGGCAGCAAAAGTGGTATGTTTTTGACGCGGTCGTAATAATTTTTGACCGGAAAATAAGCCCGGGGTTATTTTCGAGAAGACTTTCGAAAATACGCCCGGGGGGCTTATTTTCGGGTGGGCTTATTTTCGAGAAAACCCGGTAGTTTACGCACCACTCAGATTTTGAAACCAATGCGTTACTGGGATTACGATGTAAATGCGTCCATTTTCAGTAGATACAAAACCGCATGGGATAAGGGATGAGCGCTCAGCATTTCCCTTGTGACCTCTACTTTCAATCATTTCTTGCTCAACTTACTGATCCATACTTTACTTTTTCATCGCTTCTGCTTTATTTTGAGTCTGTTTAAGAAACCAATGAATAATTACCGTCTCCTTTTGCTTGCAGGACCAGTTTGTAGATGCCCGAAGTCAGATATGCCAGTCCAGAGAGTCCATGGGCAAAGGAGAGTGCAGCGTAAATGACATATTCCTTTTGGGCGCGAAGTGACGGAAAGAGGACGACGACGATGACGATGGGAAAGCTGCAGAGGGCGATGAGCGCCCCTTCGACCGTATACACCGTCGAAGCGAATGTCAGATCAAAAATTTGCTGCGGAGTGGCATCCATCTCAATCAAGCCATCGCTTCTGTTGCGCGTCGGCGTTGACATTGTAGACGGGCTAGAATTATTCTACTCTACTCAACAACGTTGAAGGCTTGTCATTCATTTATTCACATAAATGAAAACGCAATTTTTATGATCGCAGCGAAAGCTAATCGGAATTCAGTGTATAGTATTCCCGTTGTCTTTGTTAGTGTTTGCATTTTCTCTATCCTGAGAGTACGTGCGGTTTGAAACCGATACAACCCATTGACGCTTCTTGTACGGCGCAGTCCGCAAGGCTAAAACTGCTACGAGACGTTCTGCACACGTTCTATGGTAAACTTATGGCATTGCATATTCTGCGAGATGTGAGTATGGGAAATGGATAAACATGGTCAACCAGGTGAAACAAAATAATCTAAAGCTTTCATAGGAAACCAAACGTAAAAATTAAAGAAAGATAGTAAGAGTTAAGAACCGCACAAAGACTTCTATAAATCCATCTCTGCGATTAATACAACTGCCCATGCACTGAAAAACTATTGAGGACAGTTGTAAACCTAGTACCGCATTTATTTGACTAATTTTCCGACGAAATGATCAATAAACGTCGGGTAAGCTGGCAGAATGAGAGGGGGAAACTCAGAAATCAAAGCAGTAGACAACTTTGACAAAAATGAGAGACATTTATAGCCTCCAAAATACTAAGCTATGCAAAATAAATAATATCAAGTCAAAGGTTCGAAATTCGGTAATCTCTTCAAATTTTCCTTCAATTAAGTCGATAAACGCGCGGCGGGTGGTTCTGAAAAATAAGTACGATATTCGTCCACTGAATGAACTCATCGCCTCCATCAAAGAGTTTTGAGCCCTGAGTAAGGCGGGTCACTGTTTTGCACTTCCGTCTGCATCGGAAATTGCAACTGAACATTGTTATGTGATCTAGAAATAGGCAAAACAACAATGGACAAAACATGTTCATGTAATTGTTATCATTGTACTTTTGAGCAACCGTTGATCGGAATGATGGCATTGGCGTTTTCAACCGAAAGAAATGCATAATAGAGATTTCAAATATCTTCTATGTCAGTATCCTCGCCCCCTGACAGTTTGACGTATGTGACTTAACTTTTGTTCTTTTATATGCACCTTTCTTATTGTTCGGCAAGACATTGAGCAGATGCTATTCAGTCATGCAACCTCAATATTTTGCGGTTTTTCGTAAATATCGATTGGATTGATGCAGTCTACTGTTCGTGAAGTTCACTGACACTTAAAATATTTGATTCTTCACTCTGTTGGACACGTTCGTTAGCGATGGAGCGCGCAGATTTGCGTGGGTGATGTTGAGATAACTGAATAATTCTGAGATGACAGTTTCTGAAACTCTGAGTGGCAACCATTCAACCCTATAATGAGAACAACTCGATTTGTTCTATGACGATTTATTATCATTATTAACTTTACGAGACGCAATAGAAGAGCTGTGAATCGTGACAGCAGAAATATACACGTAATCGCATTGTTTTGAAAGTGAAATTGAACGAAATATATCGTTCACGAAAAATAAACCCACCATAGATCCCTTCACACCCATTTCTGCACTGAAGCCATGCGGACACAATTTCGCGAATGTTCAGCCGCTAAGAACTTAGCTGAGCACACTATATGATATATTTTTATAAGTAATCAAATATGACTAAAATGCTATTCCTAGAGCAGAATTCAGATCTAAGCGGCTCAACATTTGTGAGATAGATCTTGCCCTCGACACATGATGCGCTGTCTCGTCAGCCTCACTACGGCCCTAGCCATGTTCAGTTAAACTCAGAAAACAACTAACACATTGAGGAAATTCGGTAAACATTTTCTTTTCATATTTCCAGTGTCTGGGTTCTGCTGTAATTATGATTCGCTCTTCTTCTTAGCACTTTTAAGCGATATGGCTAACCAAATCATTAGTAGTCGCATGAAAGCGCCATATGCAAAATGGAATAATATGTTTTCATAGATCCACCTAGATATCATGGGTGAAGCACGTATAAACAGGCGACACGACAGATTTATCGGCTTCTTTTCTAGTCTAACGCGATGTGTCCTTCGGCATGGGAACGGTGGCGATCACGGCCCCTCCATCAGCGACAATCATTTGGCCGGTGATGTAGGAGGCGTCGTCGCTGGCCAAGAATGCAATTGTCTTTGCGATCTCAATTGGTTCGCCAACACGCCTCATTGGGAGCCAAACGTTCAACCAGGACTTCTCCAGCTAAACAAATATCTGCTCATTTCGACAGTTTAAAAATATATATATATAATTTCAAGCAAAATAATTGCAGAGAGAGTTATAATTTCTTTTAATATAATTGATTTAAAATGACTGTTTGGTCAGAATTGACATAAAACATGTGGCAAGATTTCGTCAAAAGTACACAACTATGCTAGTTTTGCCTTATCTGATAAATTTTAACACATTGACGACAATGCACGTTTTTCGTTTTTTGGCACGTGGGACATTATCGATTTTTTCTTTTCTCCGCATACGACCCACCGGTGGGTCGTATTGTCGTCAATGTGTTAAAGTAGATTGCATTCGTGCAGCTTATTAAAGCATAGATAGTATAACACAGAATGCCGGTAAATATGAGCTATAAGCGAAATGAAACACAAACCGCATCCACGGCAGCTTGAGGAATGCCAGTTCGTGCCAACCAGTTTGTGCGTATTGCTCCAGGACTGAAAACACAAGCTGCGTCACAGCCGTTGACCGAATAAAATGGCGTGGCTAGTTTAGAGACTATGCAATTTTCTGCTATAGGTGTCAAAGAATGCATAAAAATATTTATCACTCATTTCTATTATGTGGATTGTACGACCAAGCTCCTTTGGACTTTATTTGACCTTGTCAGATTCCCTGCTTTATTTGCCCATTTATAT
This sequence comes from Plectus sambesii, assembly GCA_002796945.1. Taxonomy (NCBI): domain Eukaryota; kingdom Metazoa; phylum Nematoda; class Chromadorea; order Plectida; family Plectidae; genus Plectus; species Plectus sambesii. The sequence continues at coordinate 12,805 of NIUQ01004352.1, forward strand.
GTGACTTAAATGTGTAATTTGATAAACCTATAACGATCAATGGTGGTGCTCAGCTATGACAAGCAGCATTTAAGATTGGTACATTTATAGAACATGAATCAGTAAGAAGATTACGGCGATTCTAGGGTAAGTTCAAAAAGCCAACATAACATGCATATCTGTTAAGTGCAAGAACTGTATGAAATAAGATTAGCTTACTTGACAACGTTGACGCGCACTCCCTCTGGCGCCAACTGAGCTGCAAGAATGCGAGTAAAGTGATCGAGTGCAGCCTTGGCCATTTGGTAGTACATGAAATTCGGCGACTAAAGATAAATTAGTTTGAATTTCAGAGTATGACCTTGTATAAAGGCGAAAACAAACCGCGCGCAGACTTCCAATGCTGCTGACATTGACGATGTTTCCTTTGGACGCTTTCAGATGAGGAATCGCTTCTTGACACAACGCAATTACGCTGAAAAGTAAAAAGTAACAAATTTTTATTTTATTGTACAAGAAAACTTTATTGCAGATTCATTCAACAATTACCTTTCCTTTTAATATTTTGCTTGAAAGTTCACTGATCGGACAAAACAACCTTTATTTAGCGCTTAATAACGACGCGGTAACTTTCATTTCATGAAGGCGTGACCAGCAGCAATTTTAAAAGAAACTGTAAGGCTTGAAAATCTCTCCTCGCATGCATACTGCGTAAAACTAAGCGCACGTCGTATCGCGACCTTTTGCTATCATTTGAACAAAAATGCAAATAACTTCGTGAGATAAATGAATAGATGTATGAGCTAGTCGTCAAAATTTGCCTTTGACGACCCAAAAGGCACGAATTTTCAGAGTACTATAGGCCGACAGATTATGATACATTGCTTTTATATCCAATAGGGAGCTGTTCAAATACAACATTAAGCTACATTTTGTCCTTTTTTGTAACGCCCACTTTCGCGCCGTCTAAACGGCTCAATTTTACTCCCCTCTTTGTGATTAAGCATACGAAAAGGCATTATATGCTAACCTCTTCCCTCGCGTTGTATAGTACATGGACATTCTCAAATAAACTAACTTTATTAATCGCTGTTTTACAACGGAAAAAAATCTCTTGGAAGGGAAGCAGTCTACCTCCTCGCGTTGAGATTGTTGATGTAGTCGTAGACAAGAAGTGGTTGCGCAATTGAAGAATCAGGATAGCCTTCCATTGTTCCCGCGCCTGCGT
>NIUQ01004353.1:0-14027 GCA_002796945.1 Plectus sambesii
TGCTTTCCGCGTAAAATTGACTCATTATCGAATTTGCTTATTTATTGGACTAAAGCGCCTTGTTTTCACAATACGCGAATGCCAAATTTTTATGTATTACTGAAATATGAAAATCTGTATGAAATGTAGAGACGCATTATGTCAAGATTTCAGATGGCAATAAAAATATACAGACACCTGAATCATACTTATCCAAGTCGCTCGTGGGTGGTGTTAGTGTTCGATCACCCTGCAAGCAATTCACCACATAAGATCTACGAAAGGGATAATGAACACCGAGAAAACTCGTTCACAATACCATATAACCATTTTACAATCATTTTTGAGTACGCAAATCGAACAAACAACTGCACTAACATGAGCAAAAAATTTGAAAAAAACAGACTTTTAAAAGATTTTTTCCACAACGACCTCGGTGAGTTATATATGATTTTTTTAATGTACGCTGTCTAAAAATAATGTACAACACTATTTATCGATTTACCGTCACAACTTCCTTACATTACTATTTGCGACTTTCGCCGTATACCGGCTTTTTTGTTATTTGCTACGGTATAACAATAGTGCGTCCTCTAGTTCTGGAAAAAATATACGTAAGTTGATTATGGATAGGGTAGAAATTTGTCGGGCACGAATGTATTTTCGAATCATTTTCAAAGAATATTTTTGTCAGGGGCAAGATGCACAATTTATCTCTGTCTCATTTGCAAACTTGAATCATGCCATTTCAATCGGTGTTACCATGGCTGCGACCAGCTTTACTTTGTTTCAGCCAAATATGAACGTATAACCCAACACAAAGGTCCGCTGAGCCCGCTGCTCGGCCAGGTCAAAGAACAATTGCAAACGGAAGTTGATTATATGTTTCAGTATAACTCTACATTGACTGTCGTCAAATACACTACGAGTTTTGCGATTGAAACCGACTTTCGTTACCACTTCTATGATTGCATTCGTAAGTATAAAACCGGACAGCTCAAGTATTGTATTTTATTAGGCTGGTGTTAATTAATACACTCTATAATTTATTTCGTCAATATTTTTGTTTCTTCAGCGTTGTCTGCAACTGTTTGACGAATCAGTTTCACAAGGTGACATTATTAGGCTTGTTCTTAAACATTTCAGTTTTTAATGCTAAGCGAACATGGAGTTATATTTTTGATTATGTACGGACCGGAAAATCGTAGGGGCGACGCAAGGGTACTGAGCCCCTCGATTCGCGTCCTGATCACTCACTCTTCGAAAATGGTCAAGGGGCCGAGTGAGGACCCATAAGCGATGTGGTAACAAAGCCAACACTCCAATCCACTTTGTCAATCTTGATATTAATTTCTCGATCCTAAATTTCGATCGGCAATATCCTATGTTTCGTTCTAATTCTGATTATTACCTTTACGAGACCGAATGGGCTGATTTTTTCATGTGTGTGACGAAATTATGTCTTTGCAATCGTGCAAATGTTCGCGCAGTTAAACTGCAAGCTGTAAATTATTCATTTTCTATATTTCTATTATTTGATTCATCATTCTTGAGAATATGACTCATCTACAAGCACATGCTGCTATCCAAGGTGCATTTTAGTTTGTTTAAGTAGCATTGTATTGTTTATATAAATACTATGAAATATTGATGGAAATGTAGCCAATCAGTGTTGATTTTTGAATTATTGTGAGACATAAAATTCATTGCAACCGCTCTACTCAATTACACTGTGGACTCTGAATAGACAACAGAGCTTGACATGAATTTATTGAACGCGTTCACATTTTTGCAGGTTGTGTCGAAATTCGGGATAGGTTTCTTTCACAATATAATCAGCAGAAAGCTAAAAGCATTTGACAGAACTAATCCTTATTTTATCAGTAATTGACCGTCTTGTTGCCAAATCAGTATTGCACAGATCAAAATTCACAGTGCCGATTGTTGGCAATGTTGCATTACTAGCAATTGTGCTGCTTTGAAAATCACATCGGATGAGCCGCAGATTTTTCAGCGATGGACCTATTACAGTGGTGAGTAGTCGAGCATTGACTTCAAGTTTGCCCTTTAATTATGGTGCATTAGAAATCTATTTGAAGGTCGTTATTCCTAACTAACCCCTATTTTCTGGAAAAGAGCCGCAATATTAAAAATCTCCGAGTTTATAGCAAGCCACTACGTCCCTTTTACTATAAATCAACAATGTAACAAACAATTAACTGCAACCTGAACTATTCAGCGTAAAATTAAATACAGCAAATTAAATGGTGAACACGGTGGGCAATCAATTATGTACAATGGTAGTGCGCTTCTCGTAACAGTGCGATTGAAAACGCCAAGCTTTCAACAGAATTACACAGTAAACATGACAATGCAAAACTGTTGAATACCGTTTATCTCTGAAATAAATGTTGCGGGGTTTGCATTGTTCAGCAGCTAAAGGATAAGAAGGTTAATTTATTTCAACATTAACTGAGTATAGATTTAGTTACGCATTGCAGCACGTAAGTCTGCAAAAGAGATCTAGGCTACAGAATCCTGCAAAGCATTTTTGGATTCATTGAAAATGTGACTGTCAATAACATACTCTCAACTGGCAATATTTCTAGCAAATTCTACCTATTGCTTATTGAAACAGCCTCCACGGAATTTATTTGAGAGTATGCAACATATTAAACGGCCTTGTATCCTAATTCGTCACTGGTGCAGTCGATTTCGTCATCTTTGCATTCGATTCGAATAAAAGGTTGCAAAGATCGACTGCAAAAGTGATGAATTATAATATAGGAGGATGAGTTGCGGTGAAAAAGCTTGTACAAATAAAATCATATGATCGATATATGAATAAGCTTCGTGAACACGTCAGCCCGAAGAAAATATACGATAATTAGAAGCTATGTTCAGCAATGAAATCAAATAAAATAGAGCATCGGTGTAAGATTTACTGCAATAATTAAATGAATTCTATACAATTCTGTCATCGAGATAACAATAATAAACGGCGCAATTTAGTTTGTGTAAATCATCTGTCAAACAAAATGCTTCACTGCCAGAGAGAACGATCTTTAAGTTTGAGGTATAACGATTTCGTCTATTCTGAAACTAGTTTTCAAAAATCATAGTTTTTTATAGGATTCAGAATTCGATTTGCGAAATTAAAGATGATTTCAATACGATTCCGACTCCCCAAAACAACGATTCTTTACGAAATGACTTCAGTTCTGATTCTTAGATAACGATTACGAAGTTGAGCCTGGGTGGAGCCTATTCGGATTGAACGATTTCAAAATCGAGGTAGTTACATCTCTACTTTGAGCTTTACTTCTGGTAAGAAAATGAATTATGTTGGGAAATGTCGGAATTTTTCTTGCTCTTGGACAGTCTATTACCGCTTGAACTGGCTGTACTGACAGACATAGTAGCAAAATTGTTTTTTAGCCCTTTCCATCCGATAGCTTTATGAACAACAGCCCATCCTTCTTCCAACGGATCTACCGAATAAGACGACGAATGAGGTTGAAGGATCTGTGAAGTTTGCGCCTGTTGCGGCGATTCTGAATTTGATGAGCAATTGAGGTAGGGCGACGACTTGAGCCCGAGGAATACTGTAGGTCCGTTCACAGGGTCGATCTCTAATGGGTCTTTTTCTAGTAATTGGACCGGTGGTGAATAGTTTGCCGTTGACTCGTAGGGTTTGAAGACCTGCTGTTTCCTTGGGAAGGAGACGCCGCTCCTTCCTTCTGCGTTGTCGCATTTGAATCGGACTAGGCGATCAAACAGTGATGGCCAGGGCGCTTCCATAACCATTCCACGCAGGCCATCTTTCATTTGCTTGACTTCTTTAGCTGTTATGCTACCGTTTGTTGGCTTCAATTCACTTCTAAAGAAGCATAATTTTTTGCACTCTAGTCAGTCATCAAGTAATAAATATTTGATCGACGCTATACTCGACAATGCCTGACATTTGCATACTTGCTACAAAACGATAACTGCGGCTTCCCTTCTTATTAATTGTAATTCTACTTCTGACCTACCATATTATTTATCTCTGGTTTAAAAAATGCCGGGGTCTCTGAATCATTGAGTTTCATGGAATTAGCGAAACATCACAGTCCGACTGATCCCTTATTTACTAGAGTTTCTCGCGAGACTGGCTTTAAGCCGGTAACACAACGGATTTCAAAGTAATGATTCCGAAATAAAATTCTTCAGCGCGTCCCTACATCACATGCACGATGGCGGTACAGTGAGTGCATGAACGAGTAAGAAGCAGGAGATATATGCTATAGACCAAAAAAAGTGAAGACTCTTATTACGTCCATTTCTCGCCAACCACGGTACCAAATACCGCCATACTAAAACCAAAAAATACTTCTAGCAAAAATTTGAGTGAAAGAAATATCAGAAGATGCAAGGTTTGTTATTTCATAGCTTCGTCATGTTCCGTGATCCAACTGAGCAACAACTGGTACTGAAGTGCCTCTATGATACTACAGCAATTTAAGAAACCTAATGGTAGCTACAAACTTTCAACTTCACATTTTCTAATTTTCTTTCAAGTCAAATCACCGCTAGAGGCATTAATGGTCTCATATTGGCGACATTTGGTACAGCGGTTACCGAGAAGTGCACAAAATAATGGTCTTCTTATATTGTTAGGTCGCAGTGTAAATAGGTCATTGTATGCTAACTTGTCGTATTGCGAGTTGTCATGTGTGATCAAACTTTTTCGATTGGTAATGAGAAAATAAAGTTTTGGAGTTGTAGCGATAAAAGTTAATAGTGTAAATGCGGCAGAGAGCATGCTCACATTAGCTTTCGATACTAAGCATGTTAAGACGTTCTCTTCGACTCTCGATTATTGATCGAATAATTTTAACTATAGTCATTATAGAAGAGGTTGTTTAGGTCCCGTCTATACATTATTGTATGTGCTGGCAGGCATGTTGAGCACAATATCACTCTTATTTCTTCTCCGTGCTTAGCATTAAATAAACAATATTACATCGGAAAACTTGTTCTGCGATCCTTAAACTATCAAGAAGGTAGCACATCTATGTTAATGATACCTGAATACATAGAACCCACATAAGATCGCATTCCTGACATCATATGAGTTTCTTTGTCATTATTTTATGATCTCATATGAGGTGAAAACGCGGCTCCCGTAAAACAAGGTTTGGCAAAACTTACCCTTCAGTGTTGCTGTATCCGAAAGAAAGACTTCCGGCTTTTGATTCACAAAATCGAATAACCATTGTTAGTGTTCGCTGTTGGAGGTGGCGGGTGGTGTCGTATTTCGACAACATTTTGTACGCTATCCACACCCGCTCGCGACTTGACATAGTAATAATTCTAAAAAAAATTTCTTGGAATAAAACTGCTATTTTCAAATTAAAAAATACCTGTCGTTGAATATTTTCAGCATCATCGATGACTTTTTGTTCTTTTTCGACTTCGGCTTATTCAGATCTTCGCAGAGCAGAGAAGTGTTATTACGGTCGATGATCATTTCAACTGCTTCGGACAACCATTTCCAAACACTGTGTTTTAACTCACTTTTGTAGTCCTTCAGCTCAATGCAGTTTTGCTGAAAAATTACCCACTGTCATTCGGTGTGATCAAATTTTAATGAGCAAATATGGTCAAGAGTACAATGCATAATAATAGTATCTCCGGCTCGAATGTAGTGCTAATTATGCATTGTCATCTTTATGCCTGAATAACCATTTCCAGAAAACACAATCGTTTCGCTTCACTGCGCCGCATGTAAGATGCCAGCATTTCATAAATTTTATCATTACTCAATTCTATCTTACTAAAACAATAGACGAGACCTAAAGAAAAAGAATTAACTGCTGGATCACGGATTATTGAGATCAGAAATTAGTTCCAGTATATGTACCAATCAAAAGATATTTAGAACAGCTGAGCATTTTTGAAATTTAGGCACATACTGGGTGGACGAATTAGTCGACTTTTCGTGTACAAATGACTGTTGCTTTGCGAAATTTCGTTAAATTTCAACGCTCAAATTTAAAGAACATCGGAAACTTACCCCATCACATTGGCTGAATTCGGATATTTTTCCAAAAGATATGATTACTTTGAACTTCACTATGCATAGTGCAAAGTAATCAAACTATGAATGAAATGATAGGTGACGTTACTGAAAAAGTATCCAAAATTTTTTGCAAACTCTTCTTAGGTTGCAGTCTAATGGTCGTTGAAAGTTGCGCCAAAGTAATCGAAAAAGGCGATCTGCCCTACCTCATATATAATCATATTTTATATGCATTTTAACTGATTTAGCCCTGCTCAGCGCTCACATTTTTTGACGGCAATAGCCGGTTCCTATTCTCAGCTGTTTCATGGTTTCTTTTGGTTAAATAGCTGTACGTGCACGTTGATGAAAGAAGTAATTGTATTTTACCGTGAAAAAGCTGTCAAAATTAACTGGATAATCGTCGCGAACGGGTTCGCGCAATAGGCGATATTTGATTTTCCTGATGCCTTGCTTATCGACGTAATCGACGTTGTTGCCGAAGAGCTGTATTTCGAGCTCGAGCGGGTCGTTGGGGCTGCGAGCGAGCGGTAAGAATAGCATCGTCTGGAGATGAAACAGCTCCTCTTTGTCTAGGGCCCGCGCTTCGATCAGCTGCGACTGCACGTAGTGTTTCATCATGAGCCTCACTTTCTGCCACGTAACTTTTCTCTCGTTTACTGGCGTATTCGTGTTTCCTTTCTCCGCCGATAGGATATCCCATATAATGTCACCCAAAATTGTCTCGTTCTGGTCGTAGTTCGGTACGATTAGAAATGGATGCGACAGCGTGCTCTGAAATAAGTTCACTTTGGAAAAAAGGTTTCAACAGTTTGCAGAGATGCGATATCAAATGTGCTTCATAAGCATTACCTTCATTTGATGAAGGTGCAAGCCATGACAAGTTTCTTTTTTATTTTAGAGCCGGGCGCGTGACAATGAGTAATATTCCCGAAGCGATTCGATTAAAGAGTAAAAAATTTGAGTTAAATAATTGCTAAGACCATGGGTGCAACAAATTGCTACCCGTGATGTTATAATTTAGTGCATAATTCAGTAATCAATCCACATTCTCGCTTGACGCACAATCCTAACCAATACTATCATTTATTTTAATTTTAAGTGCGCTTTTTTATGCGCTCCAGTTCAATACACCTACTCAATCAATCGCTGCGATATGGATTACGCTACCGAAAAGTGACTGCGCTCAGCCCAAAAGCTGGATGTACAGTAGACTGCAACTCAGAAATTTGAACAGACACGCACATGTTCTAGCTTCAAACCATTGGCCAAACGAATTTCCGATATAATTTCGATGCAATAGCGCTGTCGACTCGTCTTTCTTCTGTTTTGTCTTCCACTGGTGTTGACACCCTTAAAGGTCAAGTTTAAGCAGCGTATTCGCAAAAAAGTGCATTCTCAATTTTTCGATGGTAGAAGGTTATTGTGCACACATTGTAGTGTGTATGCATAGATCAATCTCACTCTTGCTGTGAAACCAGATTTTTCACCATGGCTATATAAGATTACAAGATTTGAGGTGAAAAATATAGTCAAATCAGAATAGAGGCAACATTTTATCATTATCCGTGCCTTAGACAATACTACGGCGCATAAGGGAATGAATGTTAGTGAATTCTCTTACACTGTACTTTAACTATGTTTTACAACCACATCTTATCGGCTTTCGGAGCAATTTGCCTGAATCATACTCAGCTGGGCTTTGACTCATCGAAAAATTGCGAGTTTAAGAGCTTACCAGATCGGAAAATCGAGCGCACAAAGTACCGGTGTCGTCGAACCACAGTGCTCCTTGCTCATAATTAGGAGTACAAGGGCTTGCCAGATCAGGAGAATGGGCGCATAAAGTACCCTTGTCGTCGTACCACAGTGCTCCTTGCTCATCGATCCCGCCAGCAGTTACAAGAGCATTGCCGTTGCAGTGGATACCTGTACCTATAGTGAGTACCTTTTTACCCATGCGCTGCGTACAAATAAGTCTGCCAACAGTTTCCCTATGAAAGTAAAAGCCATTCAAATTTGTTCTCAGTAAAATTAGGAACTAATAATGACTGATTACCATGGTTCATTTGACTGAACTTGAGCTGAGTTTTGCGTGACAAGCCGAGCGGTGAACCGTATACGTAAATTTTTGGCATTTTCCTTGTTTAGTGCTAATACGCTGAAATCATAAGTTCGTCAACCAAACCGAGATTTTCTACGATTCCGTAGTGCAAATAAACACGGCTTTAGACTGAGAATTACGATTAAGCTGTCGTAAATCGAACCAAAACCGAACCATCCACGTTAGAAACTTAAACTATAGATCGAGAATATTGACAGGCGTAAATAGGTCGTTCAGTGAAAAGCAGTGAAGTTTATTATCTTGGTAGCACTTCTGATCCTGATAACGGTACAGTCAAAACCGGATAAGTGGAAATCGATCCAGCAAGGAAATTTTTTCCACTTATCCGGTTTTTTCACTTATGCGGTTTTTGCTTATATGCACTAATTTTCGCTCGACTTTTACTCAAAGCCTTAAAACAGCTAAAGTTAATCAATTATATAGCATTTCCACTTGATAAGGACACTTTCCAAAGCAAAGAGAACGTGTTCCAAACAAAAAGAACCTTTTTCATATAAACATGACTAGGAAAACGACTTTTTTGCCATGGAAAGTGTCCATGTGAAAGTGGAAATAGAATATAAACATTCCTTTTCACAAAACAGAGCTTAGAGATAAACAAGGTTGAAAGACGCTTTGATTAATATTGACATTGTTTCATCAATCTATAAATGATATACGCAGAACTTTGAATGACATTTGGGCGGGGTCATGTCATTTTCACTTATCCGGGCACGATTCAGTACAAAAGGTTCACTTGGGGCTTGTAAAGTTGTTCCACTTATCCGGTTTTAGATCATGTACAAAACATAGGGCAAAAGTTCGGGGCATGAACATTTTTTCCACTTATCCGGTTTTTCCACTTAAGCGGTTTCCACTTATCCGGTTTTGACTGTATCAAAATTAGAAAAGAATTTTATGACGGTGTCAAGTCAGTTTCAGCGTGAGGATCTGATTAATCTTCACTGGAGGGAGGTAAGCTGATAGAGACAGTCATGATCCTGCCGAAACTTTCCTATACGCAGGATTAAATTGTACCTTAGCTGAACGGTCGGACGCCAACGTTTAACATCAGTGCTGTTAGTGTTCATCGACACATGTAAGATGGGTGCTCGGTCGACGGTCAGCGACTTTACCTCGCCGCCTTCGCTAAATGGCACATACGTGCGCGGCCATTCAGCGATCATTGATCTGCAAAGTCATCGAATGCTATTGATTATCGTTGCAAAAAAAGATAGTCTGCGCTTATGGAGCAGTTAAATACTATACTATGAAATGATAGAATAGAGCCTTGATCGTTCTTTTCTCTTTCATCCAAGTTTTACTGTACTTACTCTTTTATTAATTCCTCTCGTGCTTTGTTTGCCGTTGGAAAGCGCTCTAAGTAAGCGTACATGCGTTGAAACCTAAAGAAAATGCATAAAACAAAGCTCGTTTAAGCTGGGCGCCGCGCTTACTTGTCTCTCAACTTGTAAACATCCCCGTTCCACATTTGCTCGCTCGCATTAGGTAGCATTGGTATCGGTATTGCCAAAGACGCACGATTTTGGTTTAATGACCATTTTGCCTTAATGAGAAGTAGGCTGTTCCAGGCGATATTCCACGCTTGGTCTGCCTGTAAATAATTGAAATAATACGTTAGATTGTTCGCAAAACATGTGCTGGTAATGCAAAACTTGATATAACAATGCAAAAATTAATTACATTTCTTAATTTTTTAATTTTATCAAGTTTTTGTATCGAACCACAGTGGTTAATATTAAAAACCTATTTTCGTTTCAACTGTTGCTTTTACCATTGCAGGAAGCACGCTGATTGGTCAGTTTGACGTGCGCGTAAAAATTCTTTCTCATACCGTTATACATGACCAATCAGCGCGCTATTCAGCTGTCGTGATGCAACTGTTAAATGTTAAGAATTGAAAAACTGAGTCTCAGCTCCACTAAAGCATCGATTTACTAAACGAAAAGGCGATGATGAATACACAGAATTGAGAGTAACTTCCTCAGTTCTCAACAATTTAATGAAGTAGGCTCCAGGGGCCAATTTCATAAAACTATTGAGCTGTTGAGAATTGAGAATTGAGGAAGTGAGGCGCACGCCGATTGGTCAGATTTGAATTTCAACCAATGCGAGCGCGCCTCAATTTCTCAATTCTCATTTCTCAACAGCTCAATAGTTTTATGAAATTGGCCCCAGACCGCTATTTTTATTAAATTGTTGTAATTGCAATATCAGTCAACAACCGTTTTAACTCTATTCAACAGTCCTTTGTTTGAAACTTTATGGCAGTAATAAATTAACAGTTTTAAGAAGCAGATAGTTACAAAATAATATGACGATAATTATAACTCTACTACAGTTCTATGAATCAAGCCCTTAAAAGGAATTGGATTGCGCCTTATATCACATACACAAATGAATGTCACTGGAAGGCCTTCATCTCGGAAGAACTAAAAAATTTTGACATGATTAGAGTTTTAAGAAAATACTAGTTAAACTTTGGAGATCAATATATACAGCAAATTATTTAAAGATTCTACGAAGCTCATAACAAGCGGTTACAAGTCGACCAACCATTCCATCATATGGCCGGTTGATATCCGTTTCGAGAAAGCGCATATTTTCCTCGAAGACATGTTCGTAGCCATTGTTTTCCTCGAAGCCATGTTCGTAGACATTGTTTTCCTCGAAATCAAGCGAGGGTTGCTGAACCTCCATGTTACAGACGTCATCAGAGCTGCTGGGCCTTGAACGTTTGGTTGCCGCCATGATAACTCCTTTTCTGTTCAGTCTGCTAAATGACGCAGCTCACTGAAGCGGTCACCACTGCTATGCACAGTGCGTCGACCCCCTCTTATCATCTCTTTGACGTCGAATTTATCCTAACTTCGTAGTTATCGCTCGCCAGTCACTCTACGCCCTGTCTATCTCGCTTTCAAATCATTCTACCAGCTCGTACAAGTAAATAGAATCGTACAGCACGCTACTATTTCAGATCATTATTATCTTGCTGAGAAAGTAACGATTTGATTGCATTCCTTGAGCAAGCATGAGAAGCAGGAAACAGGAAGAGCCAGTGATGCGTAGCATTGAGCAAGTTGCCATTTTGCTTTGAGACTGCGAAACGAAAGCCATACATTGGTATAAATTTGCTGTAGCTAAAAAGGTGAACATTATCGAAAAAGTTGATGAAATGCTGATATTTGTCAAATATTAAAATAAATATTATACTCCTTGCGAGGTATGTTTTGTTAATTAATTGTGTATATTCAGATATATACCAAAAAACTTTAGAGTTCAATATACAGTCTTGAACAGTAATTAATTTAAATTTTACTTTTAGTTCATTTTTAGTGACTTATGCGCATCACAGATTTCACCGTCCGCGAGGGGGTTCTGTTTACTGAATCCTTACATTTTTAATTTGAAATTTTTTACACGCGGAGACGGTAGGAAGGCTAGTTTTTGAAAGTTTATACGGGAAGCATTTAAAAAAATATCCGATCTGACCCGCGAACAATATTTACACATTTATTTTACCTGCAACTGGTCGAGTGGAGTTTCTTGATACCCTTCAAGTAAGCGCATACTTTGGTCGAACAGAGATGCATAGTTTAAGTGACGATCAAATTCTGGTTAATTAACGTTCGAGAATTGGCTGGAAACTAACAAGTTCCTTTGATTTTGGTGAATTTTCTACCTTTCATATCCTCTAACGATGGCGACGAATGGATATTAACACCCGATGCGCTGTAATATACCCTTGCAGAGGTTCATACTTATTAAAAGTTTGTACGCAAGCGCGAGTTGTACCAACTTGGCATAACACTTTTGTTTATAAGTCAGTCGCGTGTACCTTATCTCCTTGCTCTTCAGACCGAATACTTCAGTAACTGGATGAATTTCATTACCACTCATTCATTTCTTTGCTATAGCTTGTTCGATTTTTCGTCAAAGAAATGATCACTTTTGAGTAATGCATTATTCGGAAATGACTGAAAGCCGTAAAGTAAGAGATGCCAGTTTCTTATTTGAAAAGATTTCATAATATCAAACTGAAAGATGCATGATGGAGTATCGATAATTATTGTACAGTCAATACTAAAGATAGATCTTCTTTGATATGCTTTTTTTACATATGGTTTGCAAATGTGAGCAAGATTGTGGAGAACGATGGGAGGCATATGATGGGTTTGCTGGTCTCTATCAACATTGGGCCGGTTCCATAATAGTGTCCTAAGTCATTCTTAAGTTATGCATTACTTAAGCCCATTATGAAGCTTAGCGCTGAGTATCGCTATGAATTACTTAACTTTAGGACACGATTATGGAACCGGCCCATTGTTTACTCAGCCAAAAGACAGTATTTATTTTCCTATATTACAAAATTACATGGCATTCAACTAAGTGTTTTTCAACTGCAAATGGCTGCGAAGCCAAATTAAAAGCTAAATAGGGCGCAGTCTCGGGCTGCACTGCTGAGTCTAAATCAAAATGCCATAATATCCAGCAGACATTTGCTCCATCTGTATCGCTCTGTGGGCTCTCTTTCGTCAGCCCTGAAGTTGGATCGTCGAAATTCCTTTGTTTTGGTTCTAGACAGTTCCATTGTTATCAATATGTCTTCAGTTATGCTAACTCTAACTCCAAGTTATACTAACTCTAATGGGCCACGCCTGTGCTATCACAAAATATGGGCGTTCAAGAGTTATTAACTGCACGCATGTTTTCTATACTCATATCAGCTCTAAACCATGAAGTTAGTCTTTCTTCGGCTGCTGTGCTGTATTTGCACAAAGGGCGAAATGTATTTTTGGCCCGCGGTTCTACCGTAACTGTTCCAGCGGTAACGATTTTAATTGAAACATAAAGCATTCATAAATCAGACACGATTCTACACACCAGAAAAATCTATTCAAACCTGAAAACCAGCGAGATCGAGATGTTACGTAATTACTAAAATGTAAAGAATTCTCTGTAATTGCCGTTTGTAAATATGATTATCTTCTGGTTATTAAATAATTTTTCATTCAGACAGGCTGAAATGCGAACATTTTGTAGATAGGCAGAGGATTCTTAATGCTGCTAAAATATTCAACACAATCCCTCTCTATCTACCGCACATCAGATAATTGCTGTTTATAAAAGAGCTTCTGATCAACCCTCGTAATTAGCATCATCGCGCTGGATCTCGCGCGGATTTATTATAAGAATCCAGAGAGGTCAGCCATTTATTAGGTTACGCCTGAGTATCAGATGACTATTAGAGTCAGTAAGTAAAATGTACGCGTGAAGAAAAGTAAATAGGAATGCGGTTGAGCGCTATAAAATTTGACTGATTTCTGTTGACATTGGGGATTGTTGTTTGCGACACTTTGTTCTCAGTTTTTGTCAACGGGGCATTAAAAACCTGGCAGATCGCCAGATGTGCATTTAGTGCTTGAGACCTAAGTGGTTAGTGAGTCACGCGCGTTGCCGATAAGCTCGGTTGTGCAATACAAGCGTGCAGACGTGCGCAGGTTTGGCGATTCTGACAAACTGCGAACGTCGATGACATCATGTCGTTGTGGGGCGCGTCAAACCTTCTTCCAATGTTCACATTGCTTACATTCGCTAAGAAAATCGCAAGTGACGACGACTATGGAAGGCATATCTCCATTCATCCGCTTTAATATCTGCTCACCTTGGCGCATTCACTTCACTTCGACTCCGGATAGCACCATTGATCGACTGCCTCATCATTGTTACGTCATTTAGGTCATTCCTTGCGATAACGTATTGGGCCGGTTTCACATCGCGTACTTTAGCTAAAGTCGGACTTAACGCAATGATAAAGGATAGGCCTTAAGTCCGACTTTAGCTAAAGTACGCGATGTG